>LPNX010381545.1:211048-288504 GCA_001517045.1 Pseudotsuga menziesii
AAGGGAATATATTTTTCTAGCCCTTTGAAGGGCCTATAAATAGTTGTATTTCAATTGAAAAGTGTAAATTAATTAAACATTTTAAAAAAATGCAAAAAACAATCCCTTCGAAAATCTTATAATATTAAACAATTAAACATTTACTACATGTTTTCGATGAAAGTTTTCATATATCATCATTTTTATAAAGTTTAATTTTGAGAATCATTTTTCACACACCACTGTACTTGATGGAATAACAAAGATAACTTGTCATAATCTCATCAAAGAGGGAAATCCTTCAAACCATTCAGGTTCATCTCCACACAGATCTCATGCTTCAAACACATGCTTTTTAGGGTATGATTTATAAATAGTACAGATATATTTATCCATTTGACCAAAAAATTTAGCAGTGCCCACAATGGGTGAGTCACGAACACTAAACTTTTCACATAAACATTTCAACCATATTTTCATTTCAGAATCTCTATCATCCATTAATTCATAGTAATGTGAAGGATTGAAAAACTTAAGCTTGCTTGACCTAGGGTGTTTATAAACTTCTATATGCAAGCACATGAATGAATGAATGATTAAAGCCTAATCTATCGTATGTTAACAACTATTGAAATTGAACACTATGGAATTAATCATTGGGTTGTGGAACAACTAATGGTTTAAAAGCTCCGAGTCACAATCTTTGATGAAAATATGATCAAGTAACTTTGCAGGAGTAGCCTATTATTATCTTGAACCTTTAATGATATTCTTGTAGTGGATCTTGAAATAAAATAAAAAAACACTTTGACAAACTTCTTATGCTATAGAAAAACAATCAAAACAATGTAAAGATGCAATTTAAAGGTGAAACACTCAATATGGTAAAACACAAGAATTAACTTAAACACTAAACTAAAATTTTCACATAAACATTTCAACCATCTTTTAATTTCAGAATCTCTATCATCCATTAATTCATAGTAATGTGAAGGACTAAAAAACTTAAGCTTGCTTGACCTAGGGTGTTTATAAACTTCTATATGCAAGCACATCAATGCATGATTAAAGCCTAATCTATCGTACATGTTAACAACTATTGAAATTTAACACTATGGAATTAGTCATTGGGTTGTGGAACAACTAATGGTATAAAATCTTTAAGTCACAATCTTTGATGAAAATATGTTCAAGTAACTTAATAGGATTAGCCTATTAGTATCTTTAACCTTTAATGATATTCTTGTAGTGGATCTTGAAATAAAAAACACTTTGACAAACTTATTATGCTATAGAAAAACAATGTAAAGATGCAATTTAAAGGTGAAACACTCAATATGGTAAAACACAAGAATTAACTTAAACACGTAGAAATCAATTGCATACATAGTAATCTTTTTTATCACTCTAAACCAAATGGCTTACATACTTCAAGGATTATGATTAGATTTGTATACCAAAATTAATATATGAATCTGTGCATAAGTATGGAGTTGTTCGATTCTGATTTTTAAATAAATTCTTTATATTATGTGTGTATAATTGAATCATAAAATTTATAAGGAAAGACTAAATTCAAATGAAAACCATTAGTTCTTTAGTTCAAATTTTATTGACAAGTTCAAACCACAATCTTTCATATGCATAAGCAATGTTCTTGTGATTATTGAATGCTGATTAATTTGATTTCACTATATAATTCTAATTATTGTGTAAAAATGACTATGAGAAAGCAAATGAAAAACTAAAATGATACTTGATTAAATATATGAATAACTCAACACCTATTAATCATTGTGTTTTCTGATTATTTTTCAAAATCCTTACCATTAAATGTATTTTGTAAAACAAATATGAGTTGCATACTTATGAACTGTTGATTAAAAAACCGAAGGAAGATCCGAATTTCAAATCTAGAAACTAAAGAGTTGATATATAAGAAAAATTGTGAAATAATTTACCAAAGTAAGAAGTTGTGGAAAACAAAGATATGCACATCAATTTATAAGACTGACATGGACCAAAGAAAAGGGGCCTTTGATTCCTAGTTCATGCATAGGAGGAAGAAATCTAGCCGAAGAAAATCATAACTTTTCTATTAAACATAAGATTGTTTACAAACTATGTTCAGAAGTTATACCATACCCTCAAAGCTTCATATTTTATACAAAAGGAAATGTAATAGTTCATCCTAGAAATACTCTTCAAGGAGTAATGATGCAACTTATTAGATCCTAAATATGTTGATTTGACCCTGATTTGATTGGGGTGTTGGAGAAATCGCCGCAACAAAAAATCTGGGTTTCATGATTTTAGAAAAAACTCCTAATATGCCAAACCATATCTTGTTTTGTAAATATGTCAAACCAGTATACTCAATTCGAGGCATTTTGTACCGGTGAATAATATTCAACATGCAGCATAGTAATAAATGTTGCAGCGACTGGACTGTGGGTCGTTGGATCTCAAACAGGTTGAGATCCAATGACCCATAGTGTAGTGGCCACAACATTTATTACTCTGCTACATGTAAAATATTTTTTGTACCAAACCCATTAAGATTCAACTTCATTTGCTCGAAAATTGTGTCGATAGTTGGATTCCTATAAATTGCTGCTAAGTTTGACCATAACTTTGACCAAGCACTGAAGGTTCAAACATGTGACTTGGGCATGATATGATAGAAATATAACCATATCGAGCCTTCTATATGCAAATTCCATGTGGCTTATTCTCATTTGTACAAGTGGAAGTATGAGAATCGATGATGTCAGTAGTAGGAAGTGAATTGTGGTAGCATGAACTGAATTATGGCTACATAATTCATAAACTGTAATTTGTAAACCAACCATAATCCTAATTAATTCATCAAAAGCAAATAAAATATGGAAATCAACCACTTAATTCTTATAAATTTTTCAAGGCTCAGTTACAAATAATTATGGTGGAAATAGTGAGAGGATGAAACAAAAGAAACGAAAAAGGATGACTTTAAATGGTGAAAAATATTACAAGATGGAAACCCAACAGAAGCCTGTGTAGCGTAATATTAGCAATATAAATCCAACCATGTAGTTAAGAAGGTCGACTTCATTTTTAAGTAGCTCTATATGCTTGGGCTTTTATTATATATCAAAATGTTGGGTAGTTATTATTTTGAGTGTACAACCTTCTGATGATTATTTCAGCTCTGGAATCGAAATGTCGAGACTAAATCTAAGCTAAGCACAAGTTCCTCCTTTCTTCTTATTAATAAATATTAGGTTCATTAAAAGGAGATAAATTAACATTAGGAGATAAAAGGGCTAATGAAGGTGTAAAAATTGACATTGGATTCAAGCTACCTCATTCCAAAACTTTGAAGAGAGCCAATTTCCATAAAAGATTGTATTGTATCATGATGAAGTGAAAAATTGGGATAGGCATTCATGTCGTGTATTCCAAGGAGTTGGAATGTTTGCAAAATGCGAGTTATTGGTAGAAAGTAAGACGAAATGGGTTCAAAGCGTAGTTAAGAGCTTATGAGATTTCCAATAGAAGGGAAAATAAAGAAAATAAAAGTTGGACTATGACTGTAAGGAAAACTTATCAAGACAAAGAGAAGTAAGAGAACACTTCTATGCAAAATTTTAGAAGAATGAAGAGAGAAGTAAAGGAGGAAGGAGATGCAAGACTGGAGGTAGTTTACATGGTGCTAGAAGAACAAATTAAATCAACTTAGATGGTGAACCTTAGGAATACTAGGTCTAGGAAGAGTATTTTATCTTTGCAAAGAAGAAGAACGAAAATGCTGAGGGTATTTGGAATGAAACGACAACCAATATTCATTGTATGTATTATGTATGACTAAAGAATTTAAACCCTATATTACCGATATCCATAAAATTTTAAAGAACTACCCATAACATGTTCCATTGTACCCCACGAAGAACCCCTTTACTAGTATGCCAAAGTTAGAAATAACTTGTTATATAGACCCTTACAATTGCATGTAGAATCCAAAATTTTATGGAGTTCAACGATTGTTTCCTTCCATTGACATTATAGCTGGACAAAAAAACAAAAACTTAAATCACTTTAGTAGGTGAGGATCTCTCTTAACAATTCCTAAGTAGTAGGATGCACAACATTGAGCAAGCAAGGAAACCATAAAGACTCTCTATTAACTAGGATTCAAACTTACGACTCTACTATGTTAGGTTAGTGTTTGAGGGCCAGTTGAAAGTGTTTCAAAGATCGTGAATATTAACCAAGTCCTCACATAAGTTCTATCACACACAAGTCCTACCAATTCTACCAAGCCAACTTGAGCCCTATCGACACTCCTCCTGTACCATCTTGCTACTAGAGGCCTATTTTAACCATCTTGGTAAATCGTTTTGTGGCCGAAACCATTTTTCCTCAACCCAGAATTTTGTATCCTGCTGTGTATGCATATTTTTCTTTGATCTGAACTAGTTTGGGAGTGGAAATGGGATCTGAACTAGCTAGATAAACCTAGCATGAGAAGGAACCTCACAGAAAGATCTAGGGGGTTGGTTTTCTTCTTTGCACAACCTGGATAACACTGAATGGGAAGGCATAGCCTGAGGGACTGTGTAGCAGAGAAGAGGATGCTTCCTTTTGTTGGGTGTGTAGATGTTTTAGAAGGCAGGCTAGATCTAGTGCAGGTGTCTATAGCTCTGTGGTTGAGCTCACTAGCTTAGCAGTCAACCTTTCCAGCTCCTTTGCATCCTGATAAACCCAACTGTGTTGTCTTGGCTAAGTTCTTGTTGTATTCTTGGCTATGTGTGAGTCTACTAGTGTTCCTTTAATCCTTGTGGGAATCATGCCCAACTCGGCGGTGGCAGTGCTGCTGAGAGATTGATGAGCACGCTGGCCTATGGTTGGGTGGAACGTTGCAACGACATAGCTGGTTGCGGGACGAGCTTCTTTCAAAGATAAGTATCTCTTGTGTTAAACTCTGCATTTGTATTTGCTTAATGATAAATGAAGAACATGTCTAATGCGTTGAATGGATGATTTTTTCTTGCATTGTATGTTAATGATTTATGCATCTACATATGTATGTTTCAGTTCAATGCATTTTATTTTATGTTCATGGGGCTTAGATTGCCCGGATTAGATAGCACTATGGTCATGTTCCCTCTCGGGTAGATGTGAGGGGATGTGGCACTGGCAAGGCAAAACAACATCTCAAGCCTCATAGTTTTTGGTGACTCAAAGCAAGTCATACATAAAATGAGAATTGGCTACAATCGTGGCGCAACCAAATTTAGAAGAATTTATAATCGTATCGGTCGCCTCTCCATAAGTCTTCAAGTTTCCTACTTCCATAGTTTCAGAGGTAATAATAGTGAAGCGGATAAATTTGCTAATCAAGGAGTAAGGAATGAAATGGGACTAGTAATAATCAAGGGTTACAAAAAAAATTTCAAATATGTCCCTTAATGTCCTAAGTCTTTTCTTTAGGTGGGGGGAACTGGTTTGGCCCTCATGTCAGCCCTTTTTCCGGCCTCAAGCAGGAAATTGTCCTCCACCACGGACATGTAGCTCAAGTTCCCATGTGACGGTCTTAAATGCGTAGTCAAGTGATCTACCCTCTGTCTTGTTGAAGCAATCGTTTGCATGCGCAATGGAAGAAGGCTACGGAATGAAGACGTTCCAACAACATTCAGTCGCCTATTGTGATTTTGATGAGGAGTTTTCCAGGTCGCCTGGGCTCTAAATTTCTGCAGAAGCTTTGCAATTACATTTCTCTTTTGCATGTCTCCTTTGCGGTGAAGATTTAGGTAGCGGCTTGCCTAACTCTTTGCTAGTTCAGTTTGCTCCTCCAGCTCTCTCGGATTCTCACACCTCCCAGCATTTCATGGCAAACAATGATAGGAACGTGACCCTTAATGATATCCAGCCCACTTTGCAAGATATTAAACAACATATGCATTGGTTGTATGAGCTTCAGAGCACAGGTGTGAAAGAAGGAAGGGCAGAAGCAACAAACTTGAAGTACCTGGCCAACTAGATGGGATGTCACGAATCTAGGATCGATGACAATGACAGGGATTTGCGTGAGCTCATGGGTACAATCGACTTTATTAAAGAGGAAGTGCAAAAATTGGAAAGCATGAACCATTGTAGTCATTGCCAGGAATCCCTGGCACAAGACCATCCAATGGAGGAAACTTATGTTGTGCAACAAGTCCATGGGCCAAGTGAAAAGAAGAAGGAGTAGCTCCGCTTTATATGTTTTTTTTGTTCTTTGCTTAACAACCAGTTTGTTCATCTTTACCCTACGATGGGTTCTAGTTGTTTTATATGACATATAAAACCTTTCCTAAACAATGTAATTAGTTTAGACAAATCTATATTTTCCTTGCAAAAGAGTTTGATATACAGACCCTCCTTTCTGTATGTATAGCTATACACAACTTTTTATATATAAATATTTTCTTTAATCTCTGTTAAAAAAAATGTTAATACTATATGAGATGTAATGTTATTTTTATTTTTAATTCTTCACGATTGATGAATAATAGAAATAAGGAGTTAGATCATAACATTTCATATAATTATATTTTAAATTAATAACAATTAAATCGATATTTTATCAAACTTTATACATATAAAAGGCACTTAGACCAATGATGCTTCCCATAATAACATTTTAAAATAACACTTAAATAAATATTTTAACCAAGATATAAATAGATCAAAAGTAATTTTTGAAAAGGTTCAAAGAAAATAAAAAAAATGAAAACGATATCCTTACCTACCGAAGAAGTTATAATAATATTTACATTCCTGATTCAGACAACGAAGCCGTCTTAGCTCAGCTGGTAGAGCGCGTGGCTTTTAACCACGTGGTCGTGGGTTCGATTCCCACAGACGGCGAAAGTGCACTCCGACCTTTTCTAAACCTTTTCTAGCTTTTAAGTTGAAATCGATCCTTCATCTTTAATGAGTTTTTCTTGTCATTTAGGCCTCTGAATAGAATAGATTTGGTCAACACGATAACCAATTCACGCACATTGTATCTCTATCTTTCCAAGGATCTAACGGCCTTCTCTGTAAGCTATTTTACTCTTATAACGCGGTATATATACATTACATATATTTTAGTCCGTTCCTGAAGGCAGAGATTATTGGTTTTTCCTTTTAATTTTAATTTTTATAAATTTTTGCTTGGCTTATTTTTTAATATTATTGTATAAATTCCTTTTAATTTTTTTTTTTATAAATCTTTGCTTGGCTTATTTTTTTTTAATATTATTGTATAAATTTGCCATGGTTGTTTTGTTTTTAATAAATTTGTTAAAGTAAAAATCAAACTAATTACCTTTTAACCATTATATAAAATATTGATTAAATTGTCCTTTTAAATGTGTTTTTAAAATAAAAATCGAAAGAATTATATATATTTTATAAAAAAAGACATTTTTCTTGCGAGTGGAAGGAAAACTATAATGTGTTTTTAAAATAAAAATCTAAAAAATTATATATATTTTAGAAAAAAAAACATTTTTTTTTGCTATTCATTGAATCGAAGGAAAACTATGCACATACTAGATTCATGTTCCTTCAAAATACCAAAAACTACAAAAATATTTACTTCTATACTTTATAAAATATCAGTTTAGATATACTAATTAAACAACTGCTTTGTTATGTAATTGGCCCTCCAAATATTCCTGGAACAACAAAAAAACCTGCTTTGAGTCTCATTGCCCTTTTTAAAAGGATATTTATCATCATATTATAAGATCTGAAAATATGTCTGAAAAAAAAATCAATAGCTTAACTCTGTGACACCATTGATTTAGCACCAGAACCTGGAGATTGAAGTTTCCATTGATCCATTCAATCAATAAAATACATATAATCACTTTAGAATCTCCAAAAATACATATATTCAAAATGCCAATAAGGACAACAAACTGTAGTAAACCCAAGAGGCTCAATAGTTCAGATTTTGTGTTGGTACCATTTCCTCCACCCAATCTTAAAAGAAAATCATGATCCTTGTTTAAGCTGAGAACCATTCCATAGCCACATAAAAGAATTACACTTTAATTGTTATAAAGTTTATATAAAATATTTATTAAATTGTTTTTTTTCATTTTTAGTCACCTAGTTACTCATTTTTATCATTCAAAGGGAATAAAAATAAACACAATTATCTGTTACTATTATTAACGGGAAATAAAAAATAAAATAAATAAGACATCAACAACATGGGTTGGATTCAATGTGGCAACTAGCCAAGAGCCACCAAATAAATGAATGAAGTTTTAGCTAGGACAACTCAATCCATAATATTAAAATTGGGATCCCGTGGCAAGGCTCATTTAGCTTAGTCGGTCAAGCTCAACTATGGAGTTGGGTCAAGTCCTATCAAACAGGTGCACCTCTTATAGCCTAGATGGATTAAGAAATTGATTGAGATTGTGAAGAAGTGAATATTTTCCTAGTTGTCATTATGATTTTACTTCCCAAGTTTTTTTGTTTTGTATTTGGCGGAATCAACCACAAGGGTGGTGCTCATACTCGCATGACACAGGGTTCATTCCCATTCGCTACCACTATAACTTCCAGGTGCACCCACATGGCCTACATGCATGGAACCTGTGACGTCTCAAGGAATGCCTTAACAGTACACTCTCATTAGTCAGTATATGCCCCATGGGATAATTTTATTTCCCAAGTTGTTTAGCACTAGTGAGAGATAATTATTTAGCGCTCAACCAATAGAGAAACCTACGATAGAAATCTTAATCCCCGCCAGAGTGACATAAGAAGAGAAAGGAGATAGTCATTTCCTACTGGAAGGAACATCTTCCTAGAATTGATTTGTTTGAAACAACAAAGCATTCTCCCAAAAGTTTCTAGTGAGTAGGAAATGGGGAATAGGTCAGGCACCCTGAGAGAAATTACAAGGAGTTGTTTGCATATTAGTCCATGCAAGGTTTGAACTCTCTACATATAGGGTCAAGCAAGCTTAAATTTTTTCTTTTCATTATGATCCCATAACATATTTGAAGCCCTAATTTTCTTGTAGGTTCAAAAAAATGAGGAGAAACTACAGGTGTTGTGGTATGCTAGAGTTGTGAAGAAGTCTAGGAAAGTTATGGGTCTTCCTAATGATTTCCTATTAATCAAGGGATTGAGGGTTATCGTATTTCAGGTTTGAACCATCTCTAGTCTCAAATATAAGTATGCAATGTTGGAAATAGCAACACTGGGAGGGAAATCACAAAGATCTCATTGAATGTACACCCATGCAAGATTACATTTTTTCTTTTCATTATGGTCTCATAACATATTTGAAACCCTATTTTTCATGCAAGTTCAACAATGCTAGGAGAGCCCTACAATGGTTGGGGTATGCTAGATTGTGAATAAGGAAACAAAAGCAACAGGTCTTGCCAATTATCACCTTTTGATTGAGGGTATTCGAGGTTGTCATATTTGAACCCTCTCTAGTCTCAAATATGAGTAGCCATTGTTGGAAATAACAACATCGAGGAGGGAAATTACAAAGATCTCCTTGAATATAGGTTCATGTAAGGTTATAGGCTTTTCATTATCACCTAAAAGTGTATCTGAAACTATGGTTTTCATTCAGGTTTAGTACAAGGAGAGGCTATGTTGTGTTGAAGTTGTGAAGAAGACAAGGAAATCTTGGGTTCTTCCCAAGAATTGCCCTTTCATTGGAGGTAAACCACGATTTTTATTGTTGGATTGCAAGGAAATTTAATTTCATGTTATGCCATGAAATTCATGGGTTCTATTTTGTGAAGTGTGGTCTCTCAATAAAACCCTCCATCTTGGAATAAAACCCTATGTTATTGCTATAGTTATCGAAACTTGCTCTTAAGCCTAAGACATATGTGGATTGGTACATGCAACAACCCACAAACTATAATACTAGGTCAGGTTTGTATGAGCTTGGGACATTTTAATGGATTCCACTCTTGGCAGGTTAGTGGTTATATTGGGGTACTTCAAACCTCATAGCCTTGTTTTTTGTAGGACAGTTCTACTGTTTGTAAATCTCTTGTAGTGCCTTATTTTCAAGAGTTTTGGTTGTCTTTGTTAATAATTGCATAATTATAAGTATAGCTCATGTTGGAAATTATCAAAACCCCTTGTGTTCGTAGAGAGTTCTATTGATTACAAAACTTGTAATGACTTGCTTCTAAAAATTGTGTATTTCACTTTATTAGTAGATGTGCAAGAACAAGAATAGCTTAAGTTGGAGTTTACTAGAAAATCATATGTTGATCTTTTGATGTTCAGGTTTTACCCCATGAAGTTCATTCATCTCTAAAGTTTTTAAAACCCATATGCTATTCTCTACTGCACTTGTGTCTATACCCAAGTAGGAGCGTTTTAACCCTTGCATAATTATTGATCCACATAAATTTTTAACTATTTCTAACATTGTGTTTTCTTTTGAATTATTTGAAAGTCTCTAAATATGATGTTTGCAGTCATTGTGACCAAATTGTTGCATAGTGGTATCATCCAAGAATTCAAGCCATGAAATTGAAGTGGGTGCTTGTTGGGAAGGTGAGATCATTAGTGTATCATCCCACATCTATTGGGAAGAATGCCTTTACCAGAAGGTCATGTGCACATATTTTAGGAGAAGATCAACCAACTTCTTAAATACAAAAGGCATGGTTTTGTCACGACTCTCAAGAATTATAGCTAGCAACAGAACCAATCTTTGGTTTTGTCACGACTGTCAAGAATTATACCTAGAAACATGCCCAATCTTCTAGCTTAAATAGTGTCATTTATTTCCCAATTATTGAATGGATTGATTTTTTTTCTCTTGATGTTATTTAATTAGAAATGCTGAAACTATCTATCTCATGTTTTGGAAAAGCAAAGGCATACTCTATTCTTCCATTCCTAGTGTTTAGATATTGTTTAATAAAATCCCTTTTTGGGGGGATTGTTTCTAATCTATGGAAAAGACTCTACTTGTAAAATTCTATGTAGTAATGAAGACATTTTGCGAACTTGGTGAAGCTAGTTCACCAAGGGACAATGCAACACATAGTAAAGGAAGATGTAGTGTTGATATCTGACTTCTACATGTATAAATAATGTATATTCGTTTTGCATAAACAAAAGTCATAGACCATGGTGCAATAGTGGGATTTCAATAATATATTGAATTCTTTTTTTCTTTTTGGTTGAAGTTGAAGTGTTCTACTAGAGGCCAAGAAGGAAGTAGTTGAAATTATTGCAATGCACTAGTAAATAAAAAATGTTGGTCTACCATTTAATGACCAATCTTGATGTTTCAGTTCCATTCTCATTTTTGTACAACTAGCATTTTCACCGGGAGGTGCAAAGGAACACCGAGAGGGTAAAAATATTGAATGTGAAAACCGGTTTTTAAGATAATAAGAATTTGTTTAATTTTAATATTTATAAAAATATATTTCATGCAAAGAAGATTATATTGCAAAAGAGAAAAATGCATTTACTAATAAGAATAAAGATTACTGAAAATGTTAGCATATAGCTAATGTAACTTTTCATAAGATAGGTATTACAATTGATGTTTGGAATATTTTGAATTTACCAGTAAGAGTTATATCATTGTCTTGTGAAAGGGAAACAATCCTTGAACCATGAAATAGCATAACCAAGTCAAATAGGGCAGCCATCTGTACATTCATATTTTAGTTCAAAACCTACATTCTGATCTTCCTAGGTGTGGTATAAACACAACCAAATATCATCGGCCTAATTCCTCCTTGATTTGGACACACATTAGTTAGATTTACAATATTTGGCTACTTACTCTTAGCCAGATTTAAATTGGTTGGTTATATCTCTTTCTTCGAAGGCTTACGGAATATATAATCAACAAGATTCATGAACCAATTCTGGTTCAGATCCTCAATACACTCAACAATATAACAAACCCCTAAGCCTATCCTATGACTCACCAAACAACCATCAAATGCTTCGTCTAATGTTTCCATCAGTTGTGGGATTTGTTACATGACTCACCTAGTGATTCTCTATCCATCTAGAAGCACATAAAACATATGTTTATTTACAATATTTTATTCAAAGAATTATTAACTTAGAAAATGAAGAACCCTTTTAGGTCTGATCCAAACATTAGATTTGGACTTGGATGGAGAGAATGATGCTCCTGCATCATGATGGCAACAACAACACCAAGTACAATAGATTGAAGGTTCAAGGTTAAGATAATATATGTTGTATTACCCTCTTGAGATAAAGATGGTAATGGTAGATACTTTTTCTAAAAGGGTTTCTCATGACCTAGAAGAGAACCTTGAAATTAGGATTAGAAGGGATCATATACTCAGGGGGAGTTGATATCAAAAATTACAATTGGTACTTGAAAAATATCAGTTGGTAAGAAGAAAGGAATGTCTTGGGCTTGCCATGAAAACAAGAAGAAGAAGAGTCACTAAGAAATAATTGGCAAAAGCTATATTCCTCATAGACAAGAAGAAGTGTAGACTCAGTGACAAATTGAAGACATTGTTAGAGACCATCCATGTGACAAAGTGAAGCAACATGAAAGTATTATAGTGCATGATTCATGAATACCATGAAGTCTGTAACTAAGATAGCATAAGTAATTTTTTATGGCATTAAAGACTCCTTAAACAAGAACAAGTTATATGATACAGAGAAATCCGGTATAGAAGGAAACTAAAGGTTGGCTGAAAAATATCAACAATAAAACTGATGATTATAATTTGTCACAAAAAGAAGGATGCTTTATGACAAGTGAAGAAAACTTAATATTTTAAGTCTAACAAAGACAAAAGAAAAATTGTGATGAAGGGAAGATAGGTGATGATCAAGAGAACGAACTACATCCAAGGATTATGAAAATAGATTACCTCTAAGACTGAGAAATTTCAGTGAACTATTTTTTAACATGAATGTGGGATTAAGCATATATGAAAGCAATGAATGGAGATTAGACTTGATGTGACACTCTTTTGATGGCCCGGGTTTGTAGGTTGCTGGATAATTTACATGCAATCAAGACAAGGAAGTAGTCCAACCAGAAAGGCTTCGAATTGATCCCACACAGAGATGTTTCTATCTCCGAGTAGTTTGGGGTGACTAAATCCTATGGATACAAGGCCTCCACTAGCACAAGGGTTTTTAGATCGAATAGATCTGTTCTTCCTACAAGGAAGATGTGAGAAAGTTTTGAAGTAACTGGAAATGTCACGTCCCCAGTTTTGACCCCGTTTGCATGATGTATATAATGTAATTAATCGTGGTGAGGAGATAAAGGCAAAAGCCCCACCATCGATTTGGTTGTGAATGTTTCGGCAATAGGGATAGTTGCCGATGGTATGTTGTGCTATCCGACGCATTATAATTCGGCATCATGTAAACACGCACATCAAATAAAATAAACCACAACTAGCTACGGCAATGCAACGTTGAATGAAAAAGGGCATGGTTCCAAAGGATAAGGGGTGGGGGATGTCAAACCTTGGTTTATGGGGGGAAAACCCATGTGTTGCCACCTTCCCATGTCTCATCCAACCTCTTCAATGTCTTGACTTTGGGGCAATTATTGCATGAGGAAACGTGGGCATGGGAAAACGGGGGTTTTGGCAGGCTACTGTCAGTTTGGACGGTACGCATGCCCAGTGGAGAAACTTCGTTTCTCTCACGCCGGTCTTCATTCTCCCCGTGGTCGGTTGCTCTCACGTCTGGTCTGCTCATCCTCACGCAGAGCCATGGTCTGTTCCTCCTCACGCAGAGCCATGGTCTGTTTGTCCTCACGAGGAGGGAAAGTCTGTTCATCCTCGCGCACAAGCAGGAAGTTGCTCATCCTCATGCAGAGTTCGGTTCTATCTTCCTCACGCACTGGTCGGGGGTTCCCTCTTTGGTTTTGCTCATGCAGCGAGCTGGGAGAGCAGCCTTGCGGCATGAATTTCTGCTGTGTATGCAGCTTGCTGTTGATTTCACCCACATTTTGGGTTGCTGTTTGTTTCACCCACGTTTTGGGTTGTTGTTATTCTTCCCATGATTTTCGGATGTGGTTGTGAGTCCGATTTCTTCTTCAATGGTGGACTGCGTGTGTGTTTCTTCCCTGTTTGCATGGGCTACGTCATTCTCCAGCGTTTGGGTTGAGGAGCTGTGTGCTGTGGGTTCGGGGACGTTATTGTTGGCCGTGGTGTCCCTGTTTTGTGGACTGTGTAGTGTTTCCATTATTCATTGTGAATTGGGCTGCTGACATACCCTGGTTTGGGTGTTGTTGCTGAGTTGTTTTGGCCACGTTAGGGCCAAGAACAACTCTGTGTTGTCTTGTGAACTTGATCTGAGCTCACCTTTTGTTGGGATTGTCCCTGGTCATCTTCACTTCTTCACAGGGCTGTGAAGGGTTGTTTTGCTGCGAGTATGCAGTGGTTGTTCCCTTGGAATGTGCTGGCTTGGCCAATCTGTTGAAGGCCTGTTAAACCCAACTGCCTTGGTTTGCTTATTGTGTCCCTTGGCTATGTGTAAGCCTGCGTTGTTCCCTTAGTCCTTGAGGAATCATGCCCAGCTCGGGGGTGGCAACTGTGCTTAGAGATTGATGAGCACGCTGGCCTATGGTTGGGTGGAATGTTGCAGCGACGTAGCTGGTTGCGGGATTCTTCATCAAAAGATAAGTGCTGCTGGTTACTTCATCTTTGCAAATTATGTTGATGAAAAATGAATTATAATGAACATGATTAATGCTGGAATGTATGTCTGTTTCCGCTGTATAATTAAAGGATTATTCATCTGTGCATTCTTGTATGTTTGGCAATCCTGTTATGATGCCTGTTTAAGCTTCCAATCTCAGCATTGATCTCTTTTGATTATGTTCATGGGGTTGTTTGCCTGGTTGTATGTGGTGTTCGTTGCATCCTCTTCACTAGTCTAAGGGATGGGGACGTGACAGTATGGCATCAGAGCTCATGGTTGCAACAATGGGCCTCTATGGGCCATGAAGATGCAGTGACAGAAGGTAGAATTACCTTCTCTGTTCAGCAGAGCAGCAGCAAGTTTCAAAAATCTTCTAAGTGTTGAACAGTCGGAGCCTAAAATGAATTGAATTTCGCTGTGGCGGAAGGATTATTGGCTCCAACTTCCATTGTGGCGGAAGGATTCAGCGTTTGACAGCCCGCAGTTACGGCTGTGAAAAGGGTTAGACCGCTGACGCAGCAATGGGTCCGATTGCCGACGAAAAGAATTTTTGAAAAATTTGCCTAAGTATTGGGTAAGTCGGAAGAGTTTGTGGAGTAGACGTCCACCGTTGCGGGTGAAGAAGCAATAAGGCTTTCGATGTGGAAATGCTTCCGACGTCCGCCGTTGCGGGTGAAGAAGCAATAAGGCTTCCGATGCGGAAACTATTCCGACGGCCGACGCGGTAAAAGAAAGACAGAAAAATATTGGTCGTCGGAAGAAGAAATGGAATGAACATCCGCCGTTGCGGAAGCCAAAGCAATTTGGTTTCCGATGTAAAAAGGCTGCCGATGCCGACCCGGTTGTGCCGCTGATCGGAGGAAGGAAAGAGATCATGTTCCACCATTGCGGAAGCGAAAGCGTTTCGGCTTCCGATGTAGAAAAGCTTCCGACAGCCGATGAGCTATAATCCGCGGAACGATTAAAGCTCTCAAGAGCCGATTCTGCGGATGGATAATTGGAATAAGACCCGATTTGGACAAGGAAAATTGAGATTTCCAGTGGGATTTCCAGCTGATTTCAACTGCCTTCCAGCAGGGTTTTCAAGCAGTTTTTCAGTGAGATTACAGGGCTGGAAGGGAGAA
This sequence comes from Pseudotsuga menziesii, assembly GCA_001517045.1. Lineage (NCBI taxonomy): Eukaryota > Viridiplantae > Streptophyta > Pinopsida > Pinales > Pinaceae > Pseudotsuga > Pseudotsuga menziesii. The sequence continues at coordinate 226,855 of LPNX010381545.1, forward strand.
AGTGGCAGCGATCTTATGCGCCGGATTGCACGAAAATTAATATTTTAAAAAAAAATAAAAAATGAGGGTGCTGCCCTCGACCCGCCCTGCAGTGGCGCAGGGAAGCCACAAGGGGGCAAGCCCCCTTGACCCCTGTCATTCCCGGAGACAGTCATTCTTGTGAAAAGAAAATTCTGTGTTTTGGGAAAATTAGTCAAACCCAAAATTCATAAAAGATGAATGGTGTATCGGAAATGAGATCCGTAAGTTACTGAATGGCTGAAGTTGGCAACCAAAAATACAGTTGTGTGTAAAATGCAATGGATTGGGTGAAAGTCCTCATTCTTATAAGTGGTGTGGTTTTCCCACCCGAGGTTAGAATGACGCATGTGAATAGGCGTTGGAAATCTTATCCAGCAAGGAACAAGGATAAGTGACCAGAATCTGAGCATGAAGCAGCAAAGTGCTAATGATGGCCGCCGCTATCAAATGGACAAATTTGGACAGTTGCATGCTCAGGGGCAGCAAGGACTATGAAGTCAACCAGTTGCCGTGTGAAAAAGGAATTCCATGAGAAGATGAGGGATTTGAAAGGGAAGTTTTCATTAGACCCTATCTTGCTGATTATAACTACATTTCCTAAGTTTATGCTTGAAATGCATGAGGATATGTATTGCATGCATAGGATATTGCATGATTGGTAAGAATATTGGAAATTATATATTTACAATGAATCACTAATGATAATCATTGCTTTGATGTTGGCATTAGTGGAAAAACCAACGATGACATGGACCTAGCTGAGTATGTTGTTGATGCTGAGGAATGTGACCAGCAACCCTATGAAGAAAGGGATAAGGCAATGAGTCCATAACAAATGTTGGTGAGCAAATGCTGCAATCTTCTGCAAAGGACCAACCAAATTGGTCATGGAAAGGGTGTAAGTACGACCCATGCAGGTAAGAGTTTGCTTATGACAAATTCTAAGGAGTGGTAAAGGTAAGAGATCCCGTACCATGTAGATATTGGAATGTAGAAAGGTGTCATGCCTATATATGTGGATGATATTGATCATAATAATGCACCCTATATGAATTAGTCATGGTTAGGCCATGCACGATATATTGAATGCAAGATAGCATGAATGGATAGGTATTGGAAAGATTTTATGAACCTTGTAGTTATGCAATGGATGTATGCCTATGAAGGGTGTGAATGACTGATTGCATAAGTGTAGGTGCAATGTTGTGATGTATTGCATGAATGCATGTGATATGAGGACTAACTAATGACTGAAATGGTGAATTGATGATAATTCAGGAATCATTTCAGAGGTTGTTATGAATGCAGAATAGTCATGATCAGTTGGCTGCCATAAATGCTCTATGGAAGAGGAAGGTAGTATGAATGATACGCTTGTGAAGTAAGGGTATCTAAACTTTCATTTAATTGCATAAATGATATGACTATACCTTGCAATGTTAGTATGATAATGATTGCAGGAAGTAAATGAGCTTGGATAATATTGATGTGACTAACAACTGGAAGTATTTGAATTTTATAAATTCTGAAAATGCTTCAGTGTTGGTTGTAGCAATGAGATAGTATATGCATCCAGACTTACCAAGTGTTTGGTTGATTGAAGCTCATGTTTCAGGTAGATTATTTCGAGCATGGCATTGAGAGGTAAGACCTTGACCAATGCCAGAATCTACCATATGATATGCATAATAGGTTGTTAAAATTCGAATTGTGAATTTCGGATTTAAGAAAGTGCTGACAACCACTAGCCACTGTTGGCTTGCATAAGATTTTGTTTGGTTGATTGAAACTCATGTTTTAGGTAGATTATTCGAGCATGGCATTGAGAGGTAAGACCCTGACCAATGCCAGAATCTACCATTTATGAGAAGAAGTCTCATGGTTGTGAAAATAGTTGATATGCATAATGGGTTGTTAAATTTGAATTGTGGATTTCGGATTTAAGAAAGTGCTAACGACTACTAATCATTGTTGGCTTGTATAAGATTGTGTCAGGAGGGACGCATGGTAAGTGGGTAATCATGTTATGATAGTAGGCATAAAATTGTAATGGGCATAGTAATGCTGCTTACAAGAGACCCACAAATGAGCAAGTCAATTTATGTAGTAGATAGAATTGCAAATTCTTATTGAATTTGATTGCTAATGTCATTGATTGGTTATGGAATGATCAATTTGGATTGTAGTATCAGGTAATGATTGACTGTTTGGCTATTGATGAATGTGTCAGGGGTACACATTGCAGGAAGATCATGTGTGATGACCTGCAAAATCCAAACTTCATGGGAAGGTTTTCCCTTATCTTGGAAATGGGTTTCGGGTGAAACACCATTGGACATTTTGAAAATGTCTCCTCTGCACTACGTGTTTGGTAATAACATGAGTGAGATGGTACAGATTATGTCGGTAAGACATGTAAAAAGGAAGCAGGGATGAGGGCTTGGTTTGCTTAATAACCTGGTGATTGGAAACCACACAGACAGAGCTAGAGGGCTGACTTTCTTCTCCACAACCCCGGGATAGCACTGGAAGGGAATGTAGGGCTTGAGGGACTGAGTAGCAGAGAAGGGACTGATTCCTTGTGTTTGGTGTGTGTGGGTGTCTTAGAAGTCAGGCTAGTTCTAGTATAGGTGTTCCTAGCTCTGTAGCGAGCTCACCAGCTTAGCGTTCAGCCTTTCCCAACTCCTTGATGGTGCCTAACAGATATAAAGGCATACGGTGACGGCAAATGGATAAGTGTTCTGTGACCCTTGCTATGAATATGCATGTTTAATTGTTAAATTCCGTATGCAGAACATGTTTTGGTTTTATTTCCATAATGACCAATTACTTGAGTATGGATAGGGCCTACATGGCACACATCGGAAGAGAGTGCACACTTTTCCGATGTCGGATCATGAAAGGGTTGTCAATATTGATTACACCCTAGGGAGTGGATGCACTCCTGGTGTCTCAATACTTGATAGTGAATGATGAGAAATGTGATTACAGTTTTTGAAGCAATAACGCTGATGAGCTTGCTTGTATTGCTTGTGTTGCTTGTGTTGCTGGCTAAAGGTAAAAGGTAAATGGTAAATGGTTGTTGTGAGGGGTTGCAGAGTAAGGGTTATTGTTGATATAAGTGTAGTGTATGTTGGGTTGTTATATGCCTGAGGATCCATAGTAGATCCTAGACCTGGAAATGGTCACGGTAAAGTTCCAAGCCCAGTTGACATGAGGATGTATTGGCTGGACATTAATTATTTGATGTTGAGGAGTAGCCGGCGTGCTGACCTAACATCTAAGTCCATAGGCGATCCCAAGGCTTGCAAAGCGAAGCAGGATCCTGTGGACGAATGAGGAAATGCACAATACAGATAAGTATTGGATTATTTTGCTTATGACTAAACATGTGTATATGATTTGCTTATGATGTTTTATCTCTAGAACAAGATAAAACTGATGAGAATAAACTAAACATGTGAATCTATTCAATGTTTGAATATAGGTATCGCTGGAAGCGAGGACTATGAGAGCATCCTAGGGGTGCATGTGGACATGTGACTGTCCTGGAGAGCTCGGAATGAGCGGTAATGAAAAAGGTGCTAGTGAGACGAGGGAGTCCTAGCAGCCGAGACAAACCATGTGGAGAGACTCCATGGTTTAGAGGTCTAGAATAGACTGAAGACACTAAGTGTCATGACCAAGAAGGATTGGTCCAGCATTCACGGTGAAGTGAAAGAGGCTGAGAGCATGAAAGCCACTGCGATGGTGTGGGTTCCAGGATGGAATAAAATAAAGAGGGGAAAAACTCTTACTGCTCTCCCTTGCCTTTTGATTATATATATACATATACATTAATGCATTGTGAAAACAAAGGATTGTTTAATGCATGTATGATTGAAACGAAATGTGTGTATTTGCTTAAGTAAAATTGTGAATGCTGGAATAGTTATTTCCCTGCCCAGGAATGGACATGAATGAGCTTATGTGCCTGTTGGGAAGGCATGAAAATATGAAAGCCTCATTGATGAGACTTGGACTGTCATGCCAATTGGGGAAATTAACTGACTGAATTTAATGTCTACATTATGCTTGGTCTGATAGAAATTCAATGGTGCATTTCACAGGTGAGAAAAGTGAAACCAGGTGGTGCACATTGATCATGGCAGCAGATCAAAAGTTATTGGACTTAGCTAGAAGTCTCCTTCAAATGATTGCCAAGACCCAAGAGAACCTTGGGGAGATGCTCAAGATACAGAGAAGGAAAAGTGAAATGAACCACCAGATTTTGCAAGACTCTATTAGTTTGCAAAGGGAGGTGAAAAGCCCTCTGGAAGCAATCAACAAAGGAAAGGAAGGTGGATTAGCAATGGGACATTCGTCCAAGTGACCAGAAAGGAAACGGCCCAGGCATGAAGACTAAAAGGAATTTGAGCAGGTAAAGATGAAGCAGCCAGTGAGATGCTGGAGATGCGGAGGACATCATTTACGCCGGGACTGCCCAATGAGGGAACATGATGAGGGCAATAGCCGCAAAGTTCCTAGGCTTCGGGGTCAGCTGGAAGCTGAGAACCAGCAGGGGAAGTCCATGGAAGCCGAGAGGCTTGGTCTTGAACGTTCAAGTAGATGATTGAACGTGGGACAGATCTGCAAAATTTTGAAATTTTGATGTGCAATTGTATATGTATTGTATATATCTAATGGAACACCGAGGACGGTGTTATTCCAAAGGGGAGGGGAATGTCACGTCCCCAGTTTTGACCCCGTTTGCATGATGTATATAATGTAATTAATCGTGGTGAGGAGCTAAAGGAAAAAGCCCCACCATCGATTTGGTTGTGAATGTTTCGGCAATAGGGATAGTTGCCGATGGTATGTTGTGCTATCCGGTGCATTATAATTCGGCATCATGTAAACACGCACATCGAATAAAATAAACCACAACCAGCTACGGCAGTGCAACGTTGAATGAAAAAGGGCATGGTTCCAAAGGATAAGGGGTGGGGGATGTCAAACCTTGGTTTATGGGGGAAAAACCCATGTGTTGCCACCTTCCCTTGTCTCATCCAACCTCTTCAATGTCTTGACTTTGTTAGTTGGGGGCAGTTATTGCATGAGGAAATGTGGGCATGGGAAAATGGGGGTTTTGGCAGGCTACTGTCAGTTTGGACGGTACGCATGGTACGCATGCCCAGTGGAGAACCTTCGTTTCTCTCACGCCGGTCTTCATTCTCCCCATGGTCGGTTGCTCTCACGTCTGGTCTGCTCATCCTCACGCAGAGCCATGGTCTGTTCCTCCTCACGCAGAGCCGTGGTCTTTTCTTCCTCACGCGGAGGGAAAGTCTGTTCATCCTCGTGCACAAGCAGGAAGTTGCTCATCCTCACATAGAGTTCGGTTCTGTATTCCTCACGCACTGGTCGGGGGTTCCCTCTTTGGTTTTGCTCATGCAGCGAGCTGGGAGAGCAACCTCGCGGCATGAATTTCTGCTGTGTATGCAGCTTGCTGTTGATTTCACCCACGTTTTGGGTTGCTGTTTGTTTCACCCATGTTTTGGGTTGTTGTTATTCTTCCCACGATTTTTGGATGTGGTTGTGAGTCCGATTTCTTCTTCAATGGTGGACTGCGTGTGTGTTTCTTCCCTGTTTGCATGGGCTATGTCATTCTCCAACGTTTGGGTTGAGGAGCTGTGTGTTGTGGGTTCAGGGACGTTATTGTTGGCCATGGTGTCCCTGTTTTGTGGACTGTGTAGTGTTTCCATTATTCATTGTGAATTGGGCTATTGACATACCCTGGTTTGGGTGTTGTTGCTGAGTTGTTTTGGCCACGTTAGGGACAAGAACAACTCTGTGTTGTCTTGTGGACTTGAGCTGAGCTCACCTTTTGTTGGGATTGTCCCTGGTCGTCTTCACTTCTTCACAGGGCTGTGAAGGGTTGTTTTGCTGCGAGTATGCAGTGGTTGTTCCCTTGGAATGTGCTAGCTTAGCCAATCTGTTGAAGGCCTATTAAACCCAGATGCCTTGGTTTGCTTATTGTGTCCCTTGGCTATGTGTAAGCCTGCGTTGTTCCCTTAGTCCTTGAGGAATCATGCCCAACTCGGGGGTGGCAGCGGTGCTGAGAGATTGATGAGCACACTGGCCTATGGTTGGGTGGAACGTTGCAGCGACGTAGCTGGTTGCGGGATTCTTCATCAAAAGATAAGTGCTGCTGGTTACTTCATCTCTGCAAATTATGTTGATGACAAATGAATTATAATGAACATGATTAATGCTGTAATGTATGTCTGTTTCCACTGTATAATTAAAGGATTATGCATCTATGCATTCTTGTATGTTTGGAAATCCTGTTATGATGCCTGTTTAATCTTCCAATCTCAGCATTGATCTCTTTTGATTATGTTCATGGGGTTGTTTTCCCGGTTGTATGTGGTGTTCGTCGCATCCTCTTCACTGGTCTGAGGGATGGGGACGTGATAGGAAACTAGACTAAATTGTCTAAGGAAACTAAGACAGTTATTGTGAAAGATATTTTAAAAGTAAAGCAGTTGTGGTATATGGATGATGTCAGAGGAATAATTATCCAACATGTAAAAATACAAATTAGTCTTATTTCTTTTGATCAAATTCAAATAAAACTAAAAAATAAAGATTGCAATATTTTATTCAAGGTATTATATGTGCAGAGCTGTTCTCTCAAGCAATACCAATTGAAAAATTAGTATTGGGAATAAATGGTTGTTCAATAATTGCAGCAAATAACATATGAATTAAATAAAAAATATTTATTCAATACATGCGTGACATGTTAAAATTGTAATGAGACATCAATACATAAATTAGCATGTTTTCTAAAATGAGAAATCTGTGAACAATATGTCAGACAGATAAGAGAATGGCTAAAATTCATGAAAGAAATTTGATGAATAAACATAAAACATAAGATAGGAAAATGTAAATCTTTATTAAAATTGCAGAAGATTACAATCTTTCCAAGTATTACAGGGCATCCTCTGTATGTATTTGGTAGTCCCTTATCCTGTGGTTCTCCTAGAGTTAATCTCGCGGTCCTTTTCTCTTGGGAAAACCCTCCCTTTAAATAATCATTACAAAATATACAAAAAGAGAAAAATATTCCCAAGATATGGGATTACAAAATATTCAAAACTAGAATTTTCTAAGGGCAGGCTGTCACTTGGGAAATGCATCCAATAAATCCTGGATGTCTCGATAATAGGCATGTTCCAAATGCAACTCAACTTTTCAAAACAGGGATACGATATCTTTCTTCTTGATCTTTTCTCGTTCTCGAAGGAAAAGGTCAATATTCATTAGTGAGGTGAGTGGAGCCTTGATGCATTCCTTGATCTGGTCCAAGTGAAGCTAGATGATGTCTTGGATCCTCTCCTTGGCTTCAGTGAAGTCACTTTCAATCTTCTCCAACTGTAGCTTCGAAGGCAATGCCTCATCAATCGGATCCAACAATGGAAGATCCAGAAAACCAAGCAGGTTTACTGAAGCAAACCATTTCCTCTTACAAGCCACCTGTTAATCCTTGATAATGGACTCAACCAAGTCACAAAAATTCTCCCATGTCTCAATTGACATATGGATCCTCTTGAGCTTAAGCTTGTCCAAAACTAGCAAATCCTCAAGTTTGTCTTTGATATACTTTTTCCAGTTGACCAAGTTATCAAAAGCCCTTATCGCTTCATTTCTTCTTTTATTGTGATCATGAAGAATGTCGGATTGTCACTCAAATGCATTATATAATTCCTACATTTCATTAAACCCTTCAAACAAACTGACCAATCCTTGGTAAAAATAATCATGGATCCTGCAGGACAATTGTTTGAATTCTTCTCCGGTAAACTTGGAAAATAAAGAAGTGGCAAATGTAAGCTGGAAATCCTTCAACTGCTGCTCAAGGGTGGCTAGCTTATGGTAATTTTTATCATTCAAATCTTTTTCCTTTTGAAGTTGTTGCTTGAGAAGGTCATTCTTCTCTTTGATTTTCTTGAGCTTCTCCTCATATTCATCCCTCAGGGCTTGCAACTCCTGTTGATGTTATGCAATAGATTGATCTTGGTGTTGTTTGAACCTATGCAATTCTTGTTCCTTTTCTTCTGCCTCTTTATTGAGTTGGGAAACTAAATCATATTTTTCCCCATCGAAATCTCCCATAACAACTGCAGTTTCTAGGGCATCCTGCTTGACATCTGAGGATTCCATTTTCCAGATGATCTGATTTGGGACTGACTCCTAATTAAAGGTTCCTTCCCTTGACCTCTTGGATCATTTTCTCACCACATCCTTGTCTTTCCTGCTCCAAAAATATTGTTCCAAGGAGACAACAACTTCTTCCCCAAAGTCAACCATATCTTCAGTTGTGGAGAGGGTTTTCTTAGGGATAGTGACTATTGGTGCAGGAAGGGGGGGTTCAGGTACAGGAATTTGCATACTGATGGAAGGGATGGTAGTGGAATATGTTGAAATAATAGAGGAAAGGGTTAAAGAAATGGACATAGGGATAGATGTAATGGGTTGAGGAGAGGAAGTTGTGGGAACAGAAGAGCTATCAAGTTGTGAAACTAAAGAATAAATTTAGGGGGAGATGGAAGTTAGATCAAATGGTGTTGAAAGAATAGCTAAAGTGGGAAAATTGGTAGAAATAGGCATGGGCTCTGATGATACTGAATCTATACCATTTGTAGAAGAAAGAATCTGGGACAAATCAATTTAAGGAAACGTATGTTTGCAAAAATCAGTCTAAAAAAGGCCCCTTGCTGGTTGAGTGGTGGTAACAACTGATGGAAAACTGATAGGAACAATGACAGGGCATGTAAATGTGAAAGGAAATACCTCCTCTTCAAGGTCACTCTCAATATCTTGTATTTTAGTTTTTTCCTAGGGAAGAGGATTAACGTGTTGGATTGTCTAGACCTGCAGAACTAGTGTTGCTCCCATGGAACATGTTGTTCTAGTGGAACTGGTTGTTCTAACCTTTGAACTTGTTGTGGTAGATGTTGCGGGTCAGCAATTGCTGCCTCTTGTGTTTGTGCCTGTGTAGATGCCTCTTGAACTTTCTGCCTCTTGGGCTATGGCTCAGTCACTGCTGCTTGTGTCTTTATTTCAGCACTAATCTTTTCCAAACCATTTCTAAACTTAGCTGATCTCTGTAAGGACTTAAGTATTGAGGAAGGTTGTGTTCTTATGGGTCCATCAATAATATATGTACCTTTATCCTTTGATTTCTCAGCAGGAGAAGAGGAAGATCTAGCCAATGAATCTTTTGCTTCCTTTTCCATAGCTTGCTTCTGCACATTTTCCTCCACATTAAGTTAGAGCTATCTAAAGTGTGACACCCTTGTCTTCAGGTCTTTTTGGTATTGGAAGATACATGTTTTCTCCTCAGGTGTGGGAATCCTTCTCACTTCCTATGAAAAAATAATTGCTCCCTTGTAAATTGAATCATCAGGGTGTTTCTCATGGACATATGCGACCTTCATATGTCCTTGCACAAAATGGATGGCCACCAAAGAATTAGCATCATGTATCCTCTTCGGAGCTTCCCCCAAGTTCATTTTAGAAATTTCTTTTCCAAGCAAAGCAACATGTGTGGAATTCTGAAGGGTCAGAAATCCCAAATTTAGTGGAAACTTGGGCCAACACTTCCTTTTCTTTGCTACAAGCTTCGGGAAGACCCCATCAATGGCACTCTGGAATGAAATTTACTGAAGCACCATTCTGTCTGGTACTATCCTTGGCAACAAATGCACTCTGTTGCTGCCCCAATACTGGATATAGGAGAAATATTCCCCTACATACCAATCACCCATCAGTGAAATCAATGCACTCGCCCTCTTTGAGAAAGTGGGGGCACCCCCTTTGAAAATAATTTGGTACATTGACCCTATGAAGTGGTCGTAGATTTCATAAATGTGAGGGATGAATTTATCCTCCCACAAAGATGAGCAATAAATAAGGACCAGACGCGAAGTCTTGGTCCAATTCCATCCCATCGTCATGAATAGAGACTCTGCATAGAAACCATTGATCACATACCCTGACAAGTAGAATGCGGGCTTCCTAGATGTCGGGGTCTTTTGGTACTTCTCAATCGCTTCTTTCAAAACAACTGACAGGATATGTGCCCAATTGAATGATTCACTGATTGTTAATATATGGTGGGCTATAGCAGCCCATTCAACTTTAAACACTATGAAGTTGGGAAACCTATACAACTTGCAAAGCATGGCCGCTAATAGGGAAAAAGGCTCCCTAAAACAGGAAATAGGATAGGACTTTTCTATTTTAGGGGTGGAATCTGTAGGGTTGTCCATCCAGGATTTTATCAATTTGTCAAAATCAAATTGGGTCACTGCTACATCAAGGAATTGGGAAATTAGGAGTTGTTGGGGTGGTTTGAGAGCATATGCTCTTGCAAAGACATCTGGGTGGAAATAGGACACTTGGGTGTGAGCATGTTCATCAAAATACCGTTCCTTAGGGTTCACATGGTCAAGTGCCCACTTGATCGGGTCCGTTTAAGGCATGAATGGAATCCTGGGTACAATGCAATGGAGCTGTGATTTGCTGATATTGATGAAGGATTGCTGGTCATGGGTGATAGTGGAGAAGTCGTCATTATCAAATATTATGTAAATTATGGACCAGTCCAGATGGAGGGTTTCTGACACTCATCCATTGGTGTCAGAGAAGATGTCGTCGTTTGGGCCTTTGCTCTTCTGCTCATTGAGAGCAGTTTTGGATCTTGTGTTTCTGGACATGTTGGCATATTTGGAGGTAAATTCAGATACAAATTTAGAAACCATGATTAAAATTTACCCACGATAAAAAAAAAGACAATTTAATAGCTAAGAGTTGAAAAAATTACCTGTGGATAGCTTGGGAACCAGAGGATTGTTGAGCTCAATGAGAAAATCAGATTAAAAATATCAAGCATAGTAAAAATTGCAAGTAAAAATGGTGAAGAATTCATAACTTCAAGTGATTTAAATACACCAAGCATTAAAGATAGAATAAATATGCACCGTAGATTTCGAGAAAACTGATGGTTGAAATTCGAGCAGGAAAATGAAATGCAGAGATGAGTTGTAACAATTTTTTCGATCTTCGATTTTTGCAATCTGAAATACTCGATGTAGGTTGCGAGATGTGGTATAATTTGAAATTAGGAATAAATTTGTTAGCTTCCGCGATCCGCAATCTACAAAATATTTGTGGGTTGCGGATAGGAAAACTTGCAATTTTTTTATTAAGTTTCCTCTTTCTGCAACCCGCAATGCGGGTTGCGGAACTATGGAATAAAAAATAAAAGAATTATTAATAAAAATACTTTTCACTTTCCATAATCCGCATTGTGGGTTGCGGAAATGTGGAACCGAAAAATGGAATTTTATTAACAAAAATACCTCCACAATCCGCAATCGCATTTGCGACTTGCGGATTGCGGAAAGGCAAAAAAAGAAAACAAGTTGAATTTCAACATACGCAAGCTGCAATTGCAGGTTGCAGGCATATTGAAATATTCTTAAGAACATATTGATGAAGGTCCCGAAGAAGATACATGTTAGCTGAATGAACTAAAAAACAGACCGATTTAAAAATTCACGGTCTTAGAGCATCTGCTAGAACTGATCAAGTTACCTATTGAATATGATCACTTAGTAATAAAACTAAGATACTATCTATCCATGTTTTATGGAAATCATGAATAGGAAAGTACTTAATATAAATGGGAAGACTCAATGTGAGAAGACTGAAGACACAAATTTGGAAGACTTGTGAAGGGAACAATTGGGATTCGGTCACATATCAATTGATGGAGTTCTCATAGTAGTGCGTATATGAAATTGTAGCAAAGCATATTGTTGAAAGTGTATTGGAAAGATTTATGTTGAAAAGTGGAAGGTGTAACCCGTGGGTTCCAACCATGAACAATGGTTTCCTTTAAAGTCTCCATCCAGGACAAATGTCTTCCAAAGATCCTCATAAACTACCTTGATATACATACATGAAAATGTTTGATGAGTGACAAATATTACATTGTGAGAAATCTTGTAAGTTGATGTGCAAAACAATGCATAAAAGTCCAACACTACTCACACATATAAATTTCTCTCTGGGTAGTCATCGCATTGGTTTGAAGTAACAAAAAAATTCATCAATGGGACATTAGGAAGCACTGTGATAGGGGGATTCTATGAATTTATCATCGAGGTAATCATTCAAAGAAATTAATGCAAGAAATAAAATGTTAACCAAATCATAATACAATGGTGAGTACTAAGTCAAGTTTAAAAAAGGGGAGACTGGAAAGGAATAACAAGTTATCATTTGTCATTGTTTTCAAAGGGGGAGAATGATTAGATGTTGCCATCAATTCCAAAGGTGGGGAATGTTTAAAATAGTTATCATTGATGTCATAAGAGTTCAACAATGACAGAGGAATAACCAATAAACATGATGGAAATGCATACTCAATGTAAGACAAATGAATCCATAGAGATAATGTGTAGATCGAGCGAGGGGATCAAGTCCTTGGATCAATACCCTGGATGAACAAATTCATAGAATTGCGTGGAGGATGAAGCTATAGATGTTAGAAATAGATCTAAATAAGGTGATCAATTCTAAGTGAAGATATATCGATTTGACTGATCGTTCGTTCCTTTGACAGAGATTAGACAATCCAGATTAAAGGAGAAAGATGAATTATTGAAGGGGAATGAATTCACGAAGTGAATATGCATGGGAGATAAGATATCCACAAAGTTAAAGTGTAGTTACACATTGATAATAGACTGATAGATGAGATCAAAGCCGCAAGATATTGATGATGGGGAAAGAATTCCCGAAGTGAATCTGCACGGGAGATAAGAGATCTGCAAAGTTAAAGTGTAGTTCCACACTGATTGTAGATAAATGGATGAGATCAAAGCTGCATGAGATCGACGATGGGGAAAGAATTCAAGAAATAAATTTGCATAGGAGATAAGAGATCCACAAATTTTCACACTAATTACAGATCAATGGATGAGATCAAAGCCGCAAGAGATCGATGGATCACAGGAGTTGCGGAAGACGAATTGCAGAAGAACTTTTTGGAAAATTTGGATGGCACATCTGCAATCCAAAGTCCACAAATTGACTTGACTTGGTTTTGTGAAAAGGGAATTGTGGAAATCGTTTCGAGAAAAATTGAAATGCATACCCGCAATTGCGGAAAGGTAATTTCAGAAAAGTAATTGTGGAAAGGTAATTACGGAAAGGTATATGAAGAAAGGTAATTGCGAAAGGTAATTGCATAAACGTAATTATGGAAAAGTAATTGCGGAAAGGTAATTGTGGAAAAGTAATTGCGGAAAGGTAAATTACAGAAATGTATTTACAGAAAAGTAATTGCGGAAAGTGCATGTAATGTTTTTAATTTTTTTTTACATTACTTGTGTCAAGTGAATAGAAAAGGTGATTTCAATTTCCAAATTGTACATTTTATCATGCTCATAAGTTCAACATATTTATGCATAGCTGAGTCCAGCATACCTTCAAAGTAATAGTCCATCTTCTATTTATGGTAGAGTTCAAGTTTTTAATCAACATTTATCCAATACATTGTCCCATCACAAAGAAAACATGCAAATATTGCTTGAATTTTTTCCCATGCACAATAAAACAATTGGTTTTCCTATATGTCATTGAACTTGCATACAAAAATTAATATTGACATCAGTAAACATTTGCATATTTCATTTTCAGCTTTCATTTCATATCTATTTTGTCAAAATTGTTTTATTTGATTATGATCTCTTTTTTTCGCAGCTTCTACTTGTCAACTGCTACAAATTTCGTCAACAGAAGATTAAAAAGACCTTGGGAATTAGTCAAAGGAAAATGATTGTTTCCCTTTCACTGGACAATGATATAACTCTTATTGCTAAATTCAAAATATTCCAAACATCAATTGTAATACCTATCTTATGAAAAACTACATTAGTTGTATGCTAACATTTCCATTAATCTTTATTCTTATTAGTAAATGCATTTTTCTCTTTTGCAATATAATCTTCTTTGCATGAAATATAGTTTTATTAATATTAAAACTAAACAAATTCTTATTATCTTAACCTTAGTTTTCACTTTCAATATTTTTACCCTCTCAGTGTTCCTTTGCACCTCCCGGTAAAGGGCATAACACAATGGTAGATACCTTTTCTAAAAGGAAAAGCTTAAGATAAAACTAAAGTTTAGATAATAAAATATATATTTAGAGTAATACAACATATATAAGTAATAAAACAAGGACATATTGAAAGCAAATTAGTTGAAAGCAAATTTGAATTTGATGCTAACAAAGGAACATGTGATAAAGTGGTTAATCGCTTTGTTGAATTGAACCCATAAATGGGGAAACATATAAGCAAATGATACATCTCAAAAAACAACATAAGTTCTATTTACTTTGCAATTGTAACAATACATTAAATAATGGGAACAACATAAGTGTGACCAATAGAAGAAGTGTTATGATTGCAAATATTTGTTTAGAGGAAAAATAATACATCTATAGAGCAAACAATGAAAAGCTTCAAGCAAAATTTGGTTTTAAAGACTTTGAAGCAAGTAAGATTTCCTATTTTTTCCTATGTTGGGAATATGGTTGTCTTGCATTCAAGAGTATATAGAAAAAGAGAAAGCTGGAGAAATGTGAAGGCCTGAAATAGATTTAACTCTTGATATTGCACTGAATGTAAGCCCTTGTCTATCAATGTTTCCAATATCTATTTTTGCATTTTGTAGGGTCGTACGAAGTGGTGGTTTCCTACGCATTCCTCTTGTTTTGGGAGAGATGGGAAAATAAGTAGGATTAGAAGCATCCCATAAGGGTCCTTTGTAGTGGAGGAATTCGAAAACAACAAAGGATTGTAAGCTACGAGGTTGTTCATTGGAGTTGTAGACAATGTTAATGACTTTTCCAAGTGAGTCATTAACAAGGCCCGCTCCAACCCATAAATTAGCAGTTAACATGACTTGTTGACCAATATCAAGAAGGAACTTTAATGGTAAATGGTCATCATCTATGGATTGACACACATGTTTGTTCCTTCGTTCTGCAATATTATATGTATTATTTTTATAATAAATTATTTTTTTATAATAAATTATTATATGTATTCTCATCTTCTTGAATATTAATATTAATATTACATTTGTTTTTTAAATTTAGGTAATATTTGAGGTTCATATTTTATTATCACTTTTTAACCTTTAAAACACCTTCATCTATATTACATTCAAGTTACAAAACCAAATATATACATGAAATCTTAATGTAACAATTTAAATAAGCTATTATATCATAATATTATATTATATTATAAAGTTTTTATTGCATATAATCTAATTTGTTTAATATTGACACCACTTTTTTGTGACAAAAATTTATGTACTATTCTTTCATCCTAATATTAACATTTATTTTAAAATTTATTTAATGATGTTATTAATTATAACATTAAAAATAATATGTAATATACATAATATGTATCATATCAAAATATTAATAAGGATTTTACATTTGTTTTTGCAATGTATCAAAAAATAAAAATAAATTAAAAATTTTGTTTTTTAATATAGTTTTATATTTATATTTTACAATAAATTTTTATTTTTAATAAATATAAGTTAGATTTATAAAATAAATATATATTATTTTAGATGAAATCACAATTTATTAATATAACGTTAAGTTATGTTTAAAATTCAAAGTTATAAATAGATGGTTTTATAAACATATTTTGAATATTGAAGAAATAACTTATATTTCAAATTCAAAATTAATATATTTTATTTTATAAGTACATTCATTATATTATATTCAAAAGTATTATATGTACTCAAAAGTACTTTTGTTTTATTCATATCAAATATGGATTTTTTATTAATTTTATTTTATATATCTTTTCAATTTAATTATACTTATTTTTTATGATAGTTTTTTTATTTTTAATAAATATAAGTTAAATTTTTATATATATATATTTAGAGGAAATCACAATTTATTTATAAAAATTTAACTTAATGTTTAAAATTCAAAATTATAAATACATGGTTTTATAAACATATTTTGAATATTGAAAAAAAAACTTATATTTCAAAATTCAAAATTAATATATTTTATTTTATGAGTACATTACTTTATAAGTACACTGAACATATTATATTAAAAGTATTTTATGTAGTCAAAAGTACTTTACTTTTAGTGATATCAAAGATGAGTGTTTTACTGATTTTATTTTAGATATATTTTTAATTTAACTTAACCATAGTTACATTGGAGATGAGTTGTAAATATACCTCCCCCACAAAATGCCTAGCTCATAATATTTTATTATATCTCTTATGATGCCCATTTTAGACCTCAAAATTCCTCTAATGATTGTGTTGATAATGTTTAGAGCTTTCTTCCTTAAGTGTTAGCTTAGATCAATTCATATTTAGATATGCTTGTATTGTTTGCTTGTTTCCATTTTCTCTACAGGGTTTTCCATTTTACTAAATACTTTTAGTCATATCAAAGATGGTTTTTTTATTGATTTTATTTTAGATATTTTTTCAATTTAACTCATGGAGACTTCACTTAGTGAACCTCTCACATAACACGTGTGAACGTGGGATATTAAAGAATACCCTTAATTTCGAGAGATATTGACCCAAAATCTTTTTGTTGAAACCCCTTCCCAATACTTAAAACCTCCTCCCTACCCCTTTTTATAGCTCAATACTTCTAAACCACCCTACCCAGCCCCACCTTAAACCCCTCATCCCCCCAATACCTGCAATATATTGGTTTGATTTTTGATAATTTTAAAACCCACAATATGAACTAACGTGATAGTATATTGGTCAACAAGTGAATCCCCCCTGATTTAACTTAACCAGAGTTACATTGGTTATGGTGTAAGAGATGAGTTGTAAATATACCCCCCCCCCCCAAAATGTCTGGCTCATAATATTTTATTATATCTCTTATGAGGCCCATTTTAGACCTAAAAATTCTCCTAATGATTGTGTTGATAATGTTTAGAGCTTTCTTCCTTAACTATTAGCTTAGATCAATTCATATTTAGATATGCTTGTACTGTTTACTTGTTTCCATTTTCTCTACAGGGTTTTGCAGCTAGAGATCTAAAAGCTCTAGGGCTTGGATCAACAAAGAGGAAAAGGATTTGAAGACCTCAGGTAAGTGATCTATTTGTTTAACTTGCATCTCTATTGATCTAGGAAACTAGATTGTATTATGTACTTATTTGTTCTAGATCCACTTGGACTAGGGAGATCTTGCTTAAGTTTGCTTGAGTAGATTGTCCACTAACAAGAGAAATTTTTAATTATGTGATTTTCAATTCAAAAACATTTTAAGTGAAAATCCCCATCAAGAAAAACTCCAATGAAACTTGAGTCACAACCAAGGAGACTATACAATTATGTAAAACACGGTAAATATTTCCCATGAAGATTCTTACTCGGTGACATATGGGGCATATAGATAAAGTATCTAAATGAGAAAATGTTCTAAATATTTCCTAATCAACCCAATCAATACTGATAATGGTAATTCAACCCTCAACTAACCTCCTCCTACGAGAATTAACATGGATTCTTAGACACTTGTTCCTACAAATAAATGACAATTGAAAACTACAAAATGTTTATGAAATCCTTTATCCATATTGTTTATATATAATGGAACTTAGTGCATGGTAGAATTCACTACAACAATAAGTATGGCTTCACCCAAAAAAAAAAACTAATGAACATGTTTGGTAACTAAATTTCTCAACAAATCATCAAGTTAGAGATCATTGAACTTGATAAAGTTTCAATAGTTCCTTCACAAAGCTATAGACATTAACAAGACCTTCCTAATGCCACCAGGTTTAGAACCTCCAATATCAAGAATATAACTTTTAGTTTGTCCTCTTTTCACATATATCAAATATTTAATCTTTGATATTTCAATTGATATTTATATTGTCATCAACTAGCGTATGTGCATGTTATTGAGTCTTTAGTCAAGGACCCTAAGTTACCATACCAAATTCTCCTAAAATGTTTCTACATTTTTAGGAAGCATTCCTTGCTAGATATCATGGAAAACCACCAATGATAATATCAAGCAAAGAATTGGATTCAAGTGTTGAAAGGTGCCCTTGCAAATAAAAACAAAATTGAATAACAAAATGTCCAAAACACTCAAGATAGATCCATGCCTAAAATTTTGGACAACTTTCTACATTACAAAGTGGTATGATGTCACTACATCTTCAATCAACTACTCACACAACCCAATAAACATAAAAGAGAATGAATCAACCAATCATAATCTATTTCTAACAAGTAACACCTAACCCAAAGAAAAATAAATATAGAGACATGAAGAGATGCAATGAAATCCTTCATGAAACAACTAGATTTAACATCTTTTTGTGCTCACAAAATATGTAATTGGTTAGTTATTGGCCTAATATGAGGCTTGGACTCCACATACAATGAAAATATGGATCAATACTAGACAAGGACAAGCATATATTAATTCATAAACGTGATCACATTGTGGATCATACAGTTCCAATTTAGACATAGAAAACAACTAGAATCCATGCTCCTAGTTTAGAAAAAAATAGTTAAACTATAAAAAATTCAATAAACATTGTTTTAGTGACTTAAAATTTATGTAGGATATTGTTTCTCGATTGAAAGAGAAATTTGGCTCTTATTTCAACAAGTTAGTTAGAGGATTCCATGAATTCTCAACAATGGAATCTATGTAGCACTTTTAGAAATGTTTATCTAAAAAAGTCCACACCAACACAAAAAAATCTTGTTTTCATTATGATGCAATTCCATGAAAACCATTGTGGACCTCAAATAATTAAAATTTACCATTTATGAAGCGGTGGAAAAAGAAGAAAACACTTACTCTTTCAAGCACCCATGACAACAATTGGGCTTAATCCAATCATTGAGGCATTGAAACACAAGGACTTGTAGTCGAAATTATTGAAGGAAGTTTTTACACATACAAAGTAATATGAAAATGAGGATCCAATGGGAAAAAGCCTAAAAAAATTACTTATATGTGATCACATTAACAAAGAGTCACCGCATTACGTAGGGTCATTGCTAAAAGCATTTAAAACAAAAAAAAAAAACAATGCTTGTGGAAAAGAAGAACGAATGCTTGTGGAAAAGAAGAATGACACCAATCCCACATAAAACCACATTATGAGGTTTACCCTTGGAAAGTTTGCCTTTAAATAGTGACATCTAGTTCTCTAGATCACAATCTATATAGATTCCACCTTAATGATGGAGATCAAACACGTTGACATCCCATTGAAGTAATTGTTTTTCATGCCAAGGACAACAAGGGAACCACCACCTCTGCATAGTTCATTTTCTACCAAGTCCAAAACCCTCCAAAAAAACCAAGGGAATTCTCAACCTCTACATGAAACTAGCAAAAAAGGTTGAAGTTAAGAAACAATAGCTACAAGTAGTCGTAAGGTCATGTGGTGTGACCAAAATGGATCTTGTAACCATGTGCCCAACTAGGTCATATGGACATCAAAGGTGGAGTCTGTGACAACCTACCTAGTCTACCCACTAGTCTACTTATCCTTGCATCCACCCCCTTATCTACCACTGAATAGTTAGTTGCCTTCACTACCATATCCACCCCAAGCAAGCTATTCCAAGATGCATGTGGTGGGTTTATAAAGAGGCCATAGACGAAAAATCTTGAACAATATATGTTGTGGGATCAGAGAGAGAAACATGTATATTTTTATTTGCCCTTGGTGGCCTCAAATCCTAGCTTGGGTGTGGCCTCTCAATAGAAAGAGTATATGTTGGACATAGTGCCTACACTGGGTGAAATAGTAGTCTTACATAGCCAATTGTTTGGATCTTCCTTGTTTAAATACAAGTGTTTTCTTATATTTGGATGTGCAATGATTTTATTTTATGCATGTGATAAATATGTGTGTATATGCATGAGGTGTGTGTGTGGATAGAGTTTATTTCCGTTATTTTTTCCCTTTATGCATCTGCACATGAATTTTATTTTTTATGAATTCATTAATATCCCCTTATATTGGTATAAATGATGGATGGGGATGGGACAAATGACATGAAGAATGGATTTGAAATAATGTGTATCATTTATGAATCAAAACTTCTTGCTATGGTATGCTTTTAGATTTACATAATTATGTATATGATTTATTTTTACATTATTCCCACTGATATAGATATACTCATACACTTTATTTCTATATTTGTAGATGGAACATTAAAATCAATCCAACAAACAAAACATTCAGTCAAATAACCCAAGTACAATATCATTTGCAAGTGATGAAGAAATGATAATGCCATGCAAGTATATTGAGCATTCATTGTAGTGCCAGTGAAGAATGATGATCAATATATATAATTGAATGTAGTGCAATTTTTATGTTTAAAATGATTGTCTATGAAAATAGAAAATTTTGTTTAATGTACTAAACATATTCTCTCAATTGGTTAAAAAAGTGTAGTAATTGTATATTAACAGTTTGATTATTGTGGATATTTTTGTTGTCCCATTTTGTATAATAAATGGTCTCTTATTCATATATACTAAAATGGGCTTCCTATTATATTGCATTGTCCAATGTTGTAAAATTTCACATTGTTGATTAAATATATGGATTATTAAATTTTACAATGAACAGATGTGTAATATGATGGTATAAGAAATTAAGACAATCATTATATCCAAGCGCAATAATTAAAATTAAAATATCAATATTATTATAAAAAATATTTCATTTTATGATGATTAATGGAATTAAAAAACAAATTTTGAACTCAATGTGTAGTGCGGTGTATACGTAAGATTTTTTGCTAAAAATGTCAGGGAAGTGATGTTAAACCAATAAGTTGCATCGTTTCTCCTCTATGAAATATACGCCCCGATGCTTGTAATGGAAATCACGTTGATGCTTCTCCAAGTAAAAGGACACCACAAATACTTCATGGTGCAGTAAGAACAATAATACGCCCCAATGTGATAATTCATTAATAATGCACTACGTTGTTATGCCAATGGAGGGAACCAATGTATGACATTTAACTTGAATGCATCCGTGCTCTCTAAGTTATATAGAAATGGGTCTATTTTATATTATGGGTGCATTGGTGTATTGTTTATTGTAAAGCATTGGTGTGGTGCATTTAAATAAATGCATTGATGTGTCATTTAAATGTAAAGTATTGGTGAAAAATATTTAATAAATATGTGCCATTGTGCATCATTAAAGAATGCGCTGATGTGTTAGTTCCTAAGATACATAGGTTTTTGAGTTGTTTGCCTCTTAGTTTCAAGGACATAATTGAATTTGATAATCCAAAGACCCTTGAAGAGGCAATGAGGAAAACTAACTTTTGTTATGAACAAAGAAAAAATAAGAAAGAAAGCATATCAAATGGGAAAACTAAAAGGACAAGTAATTTTGAGCAGAGAAGGAAAGTTTTTAAGCCTAACAAAAGTTTCAGAAATAATTCCAGAATTTTTTCTAAGAATAATTATCAAGGAACAAATTTTAAAGGTAAAACACAACAAAACATTACAACACCAAAAAGCAGAGACATGCCTAATAGTTATGTTAAAAATAATGAACAAAAAGAACCTGTGAAATGATGGGAATGTCAGGGACCTCATTATGCAAAGGATTGTCTGAACAGAAGGAGGAATTTCAACAATGTCCATACAATTCAGGAAGAGGAAACTGTTGGTGACATAGAAAATGAAATGCCCAGAATTAATGCAGACTTGGAGAATCGACAAGATGATCACCAAACATCCATGGTGGAAATAGAAGGCATGATACAGAACAAGCTTATTTCTATTTTGATAGAACTAGGTGCTAGTTTATGCTATGTGTGACCTAGCATAGAAAAAAGATGCAATTTACATTTGAAACTTTTTGAGAAGTATTGGTTAGTTCATTTAGCTACAGGAACCAAAATAAAGGTAGTAAACTATGTTGAAAATCGTGAAATGTTTATGAGTCAATTCAAAACTTAAGTAAAATTAAATGTATTGTCGCTAGGGTCTTATGATGTTTTAATAGTTATGGACCGACTGGAAAAACATAAAGTAGTTTTAAATTGTTTTGAGAAAACATTTATATGTTTATATGATAAAGAAGAAAGATTTACATTCAAAGGGATACCTAGAAAATTTTCCGTTAGGAAAATTCCAGCATTACAAATGAAAAAGGCTATGTGGAAAGGTTGTAAAGTTTTTGCTGTACATGTATTAAATGACGAACACATGAATAAAGAAGATAAGTTAAAAGTCGATGATATTCAAATCTTACAAGAATTTTCAAATGTTTTCCCATAAGAGATTCCACGATTACCTTCGAAATGAGAATTGGATTTTACTATTGAATTAGTACCGGGAGCTGTATCTAATTCAAAGGCTCCTTATCAGATGAACATATTAGAACTTAATGAATTAAAACTACAAATACAAGAGATGATAGACAAGAATTACATAAGACCAATTGTATCCCCTTGGGGAGCACCTGTCTTATTTGTTAAAAAGAAAGACGGTACATTACGTTTATGTATAGATTATCGCTAGTTAAACAAGATGACAATTAAAAACAGATATCCACTGCCTCACATAGATGATCTGTTCGATCAGATACTCAGAGCAATGATATTCTCAAAAACAAATTTGAGATTTGGATATCATTAAGGCAGAATTAAAGATGAAAATATTTTTAAAGCTGCATTCAGAACCTGATACGGGCATTATGAGATTGTAGTTATACCATTTGGGCTAACGAATGCTCCACCAAATTTTATGTGTTTAATGAACAGTCTCTTAAGTGATTACTTAGATAAATTCTTAGTCTTATTTATATAT
Organism: Pseudotsuga menziesii; assembly: GCA_001517045.1. Lineage (NCBI taxonomy): Eukaryota > Viridiplantae > Streptophyta > Pinopsida > Pinales > Pinaceae > Pseudotsuga > Pseudotsuga menziesii. The sequence goes on from LPNX010381545.1 coordinate 249,863, forward strand.
GACATATTAATTTATTCAAAAACAAAAGAAGAACATGATTAGCATTTGCAGATAATGCTATAGGTTCTAAGAGAACATAAACTATCTGCTAAATTCAGTAAATGTGAATTCTTTAAAGATAAAATATAGTATCTAGGTCACATGATATACAAGGAAGGGATATTAGTAGATACTAATAAGATAAAATAAATAATGGAATGGCCCATTCCTAAAGATGTATCAGATGTATGATTATTCATGGGAATTACAGTTTATTACAGGAAATTCATAAAAGGATTATCGAAGATCCTGAATCCCGTAACATCCTTACAGAAAAGGGAAAAAGATTTGTATTGGATCTAAAGTGTGAAGAAAGTTTTAATAAGTTAAAAGAATTATCAACTACTGCACCTATATTAAAAATAACAGATCCAAACAAGGATTTTGTTGTGTGCACTGATTCATGCAATGAGGGTTTGGGTGGACTACTGACACAAGAAGGTCATGTAATAGCATATGAGTCAAGAAAGTTAAAAACACATGAAAATCATTATGCCACTTAGGATTTAGATTTGGAAGCCATAATACATGCTTTGAAGATGTGGCATCATCATCTGATCAATGAAATATTTTTATTAATGTATGATAACATAAGCTTGAAATACTTGTTTGATCAACAAAATATGAACGCAAGACAAGAAATATGGTTAGATTTCCTTAACAAAATACGATTTCAAGATTAAACATATCAAATGAAAGGAAAATAAAGTGGTTGATGCCTTAATGTTGGAGGAGCTAGTCGACTAGCCGACTAAGTCGATCGACCGACCAATTAGAGATTAGATCGGCCACCTATGGTCGTGTTGGTTGACAGAACCGACCGGTAGTTATTTGTAACTGTCTTGTAAATCATATATATTAGGCTATTGAGCCATATGCGAACTCGGTTCAGTTCTCTGTATTGTATGGATTCTCTATTATAATATAATCTGTTATTCTTACATCTGTGTTCTTGTCTCTTGTTCTGATATGTCTGTATGCTTCTAAATATGTATTATTGGTAACCCTTTGTGATCTGTGAGATTACAACATTGGTTCCATTGCCAGTAGTACATGTCTGAGATGAATATAAGCAGATGATATTAGAGCAGGAAATTAAGAACTGGTGGGAGCTCAATATAGCAAATTATTTGCAAAATTATGCGCGAAGAAATAGATTAACGACTGCTCAGGCAAAAGAAAGATTATTTACTGAAACCCATGAGAAGTTTGTAGAATCGGTACCCCATCTTTTGAAGAAACTTCTGGATGAAAAAGCCATAAGAAAATAAAGAACAACAACTGCTAGAGAAACTGATTCAAGGTCGAAGGACAAACTTATCAGAGTGGTTTGAAAAGATCACCGATGATTTCTGCGAGGAGCAAGCTATAGAAGAAAGAACTTCGGTAGAGACCATTCAGAAGAAATTCTATACAGACCTTATCGAGCAGTTCCTGAGCTCCTTACCGACCTTGTTGTTCAAGTTCCTGATAGAAAAAGGAGTGGGTCATATTGTTGAACCTCGTCCATTATTACGTGAACTGCCACAAAATTCCAACTAGGCAAAGAAACAAAAGAAGTGGGAGAAATTCATTGCCGAAAGGGAGTGGGAATATTTCCTAAGAAAGTAAACAGAACTATCCAAGCTTTCTAAAGTGTCGGGTAGGCTATGGGGGGGTAGCTGGTCATATGTCGGGGTAATGTGGAGAGGGTTCTAGTCGACTAAAAGAGATACCATCACCAGTGATGAAAAGTCGGCCTAAAAAGGAAATTGAACAGACAGTGTCACACAAAGGCACGACGGATTTACAGAAAATAAAGAGAGAGAAGAGGCTGCAAAGAAGGGAAGAAAGAAGAGAAATAGATATAGCACTGCAAAGAGGAATGAATACTAGGGGGACAGACCAAGGAAGAAATTCACCAGAGTCGGGTCATGACTCACAGGAAGAAGGCGTCAATGAAGAAGTGTCACCCATGGAAGAAGATTTGTGGATAGAGAAGCATGAAGCTCTCCAAATAGAAGCTCCCCAAGAGGTAAGACCTCTATCTCCAACGAATCTGAGTACCGGGATGCAAGCCATTGTCGAAGAAGATTTAAGACTAAGAGCTGGTGAGTTTGGTATATGGAGCCGACTAGACGACGAGGTAAACAATGATAGTCATCTACTTATCCGTCGACCAGAAGAAGGAAACTAGGCCATGCTTTAGGCGTACCCATATAACCAAAGTATCCACTTACTTCACCCGACACATGAAGGAGCACCCCCCCTGCTAAAGACAACTTTGGAGAATACAGAAAGATCAGACCTGCATACAAATAATTGCAGTTGGACATCGACAGAAGAAGTCGATCTCGACCGATTGCTTGTCAGAGAAGAGATGACAAATAAAACAATTGACGAAAATTAGAGTTTTTTCGACAATAGTTCTGCCCAAATAAATAAACAAAACATCCCTCTACCCCCACCACCACCCCCATCACCGCCACCTCCTGAAGAAGACAGTGACAACGAATCCGACATGGGTCACGAATTAGTGCATATCCCTCTATATGAGGGCGACGAAGATCCCAAATGACATTGGTTCATTTGTGAGTCGACATGGGAGGCAAATCAAGTCACAAATGAAGATAGACAGATGACACAGTTCGCTGGTGCCTTGAGGAAAAGAGCATTAACATGGTATATGAACTTTTCTAAAAGAACCCCTCGAGCAACTAAAGCAGAAATCAAAGCGCAATTATTGTCGTTCTTTAAAACCCCAGATGCAAAACATCTGGAAGCTAAGAAATTAAAAACAACATCACAAAATACAGCAGAATCTATCCGCGACTACAACAGACACTGGAAAGACCTTCTTAGCTAACTCAATTACGTAATTGATAAACAATTGTTAATTCAGTGGTTTCTTGCAGGCCTTTCATAGAAAATACAACGGCATATAATCTTGGAGACATTCAAGACATACAAAGATGCGCTTACTAAATCCTTACAAGTGGAAATGGATGAAGACTTCCCAACATATCCCACAGATAACAGATTGGAAGAACAGCTCGAGATCATGTAGAAATATTTAAAAGAGCTAAACCTTAAGAATCAGGACGTCTGGTGCACGAAATGCTCAACGGCCGGACATTCAAAAGATAACTGTCGATAGGATATTAGCCTACAAGAAGTTCGATTTGTGCAAACAAAGTGTTTTGCGACATCTACCAAGAACATGGAGAACACACCACAAAATATTTCCTGCTTAACATTAAGAATGGAAAAGCATCTTGGTGTGTAATCTGTGAAACTAAAAATCATACCACCACCGACTGCCACCTAAACTTAAAAAATCGACAGAATTACCAGGAAGTCTATCAAACGAACGCAGTTGTGCAGAATAACGAGAATACTCAATATGAACAAAATAATCAAAGGTACGATGGTCATCGATATGAGCACCGATTTGACAACCGACATGGAGGATATGGAGGTCAAGGTCGATTCTCTGGGAATCGCGACAACCGACCACATCGGCCCACCCATTGTTTCACATGCTACAAAGAAGGACACCGATATGCAAACTGCCCATATAAGGACATAACTGACTTAAAATTCTGTACTAGTTGTGGAGTAGGGGATCACTCATTGGAGGATTCCCCTCCTATGATCGATAAAATTAATAAGAAGAAAAATGTTAATGTGTTGTTGTGTGTACAAAAACATGATATTATCAATACAAATAATTTGCATATAGTAACCCGACAAGGGACAAAAATTGGGGATGATAATCCATGAATAAGTAAAATAAAAGAAAAGAATGATTATCCTGATCCAGTTAAACAAAAACAACTGTATAAAGATGCAACAAATGTATTTAGAGAATTTGCTTGACAGGAAGAAGCTGACAATACTCGACAAAGCATAATAAAAGAATTAATACAATTAGTACAAAATGATAAAATGGTATCTCAATTCATCGACTTATTGTATAAAATAAAACACAACAATAACATAGAAAAACAAACAAAAAATATTTGCAGCCTAAACCAAAAAGATAAAAGTGATGCTGACCCACTTGTCGACCTTGAAATTGAAGGATACCATGTATGACAAGTTTTTCTCGACTTCAGATCACAAGTAAACATTATGACTCGAGATACTTGGGAACAATTGGGTAGACCTCGACTATACAAGTCAGGGATATACCTGAAATTACCCAACCAAGGCCTTATTGAACCTATCAGAGTTTGGGAAAATGTCGAAACAACACTAAAATGAATATCGACCAAATTCGATTACGAAATTATTGACCCTAAGGAAGGATCCAAATCCTTCCCAGTGTTAGTAGGTTGACCTTGGGGAATAAAAATGAAAGCATCGATATCCTTAGACAAGGAAGGGATAAAACTAAAAGGGAATGGACAAAAAGTCATAGTACCTATCCATCCACCCCAAGGAGAACCTTGGATAGAACCTATGGATGAAGAAGTTGACATTCGACAACTATATCAAATTCAAAACAATGAGGACTACACAGAACATAATGCCTATGGTGAACTTCACTTAGGGAATCAAGATTTAGTAGGATACAACTCAGACGTAGAATTATATGATTGGGAAGTCGAGAATTACGAAACACAAGCAAGAGGATGCTGGACCATTCAAAAAGTACAGAAAAAACCAGTCCGACAATGCTTCGTGGTGTCCATCATCCCAAAAATATTTGAAAAGAAAACAAGGGAATATCTTACCCTAAAAGCAACAAATGTAAATATCACACAAGTCCCACTATATAAAGAAAGAGAATCACCAGCTATGCACATTGAACAAGTATCCAGGAACATTGGTGAACATGGCTAACTCCAAAGCCTAGTGGAAACTTTCATAGGACAAGTTGCAAGATGGTGGGATACCCATCAATCAAGATTGCAGACATGGACAATAGCTTCAACCTTCTTCATAGAAATATTTGGAGGGAAAAAGTTAACCAATCAATCCCAAATACCTATGTTCATCCAAGGATAGGATCCAGAAAACCACATAAAAATGTGTGAAAAAGAATGGAAAAGACTTGGGTATAAGGATGAACGTACATGGCCACACCTGTTTCCATCGATGCTATCCGACTTACCAAACAAATGGTACAAAATGGAAGAGGCTTGAGGTGAAAAATTCTTATGGCACGAACTAAGAGAGAATTTTATCAAAGATTTCAGCTTCATACCAGAAGATAAAAACTTGATCAAAAATGCAAAGCAAATCAAGGCATTTGTAGAACCGACAGAGAACAAAACCTTAAAATACGACCAACTGACAATAAAATGCAATAATATGCAAATCGGGACAATACCACAGTCAACAAGATTATAAATGGAAAATGAAAATCCAGAAGGGAAAAGCTTTAGATGGAAATCAAACCATGTCAAAACGACAAAACCAATTCACACAGTGTTCAAAGTCGAGACAACCAACAAGGAAGACATCGACTGAATGATTGGCACAGACTTTCCCACCACATTTTCACAGTTTAAAGAAGGAAGTCGACCAATCAATGAAACAAAAGCACCTGAATGGTTAGATGCTAAAGTAAAAACTAAAGAAGTCGACATATCAACTGACAATCGACCAAAAATACCAAAAATCGGAGACTACTGGAGTGAAGAACAAACAACGAAAATAGTAAACCTACTAAAAGAATTCTAGGATGTATTTGCTAGAGACTACAAGGATTTCAAAGGCCTAGTACATGAAATGGGTGAAATGAAGACATACATTAAACCTGATGTCTGATAGGTAAAGAAAAAACCATATAAACTAGCTCATAAATACAAAGAGATAGTCAAAAAAGAGATTGATAATATGATTGCAACAGGAATCATCTACCCTATCGACCAATCAGAATGGGCAAGTCCAATGGTTATTCAACCAAAGAAACATGATCCAACCAAGTTAAGGATCTGTGTTGACTTCAGAGAACTTAATAAAGTTACACTAACAGACCCATTTCCAACACCTTATGTAGATGAAATCTTAAATGAGGTCGCAGGAGATGAATGCTACTTGTTTACATATGGATTCTCAGGTTATAACCAAGTGCCAATAGCCAAATAAGACCAGAAAAAAACAACATTCATATGTGAATTTGGCTCATTTGCTTACAGGGCTATGCCTTTTGGACTAAAAAACGCACTTGAAATATTTTTAAGAATTGTGGTCAAAACATTTCAAGAATACATTTACAAAATGATGGCATTATATTTCGATGATTGGACAATATACTCTACGTTGAAAGATCATTGCAAATGGCTAAGGCTCATGTTGGATTGATGCCGATAAATCCAGCTATCTCTGAACATCAAGAAGTTCATATTTCTAACCCCTATAGGGATACTATTAGGACACATTGTCTGTAAAGACGGTATCAAGGTCGAATTCGCAAAAATAAAAATAATTCTCAACTTAAAACCACTAGTGAACCCAAAACAAGTCAGGGTACTACTCGGTCATACAGGATATTATAGAAAATTCATAAGGTACTATTCAGATATGACATACCCACTAGAAGAATTGTTAGGAGAAGATCAGGAGTTCGACCAGACAGAAGAATGCAACATATCATTCGAAATGCTAAAAAGAAAACTAGTCGAAGCACCCATTCTAAGATTTCCAAATTGGTCGACCAAATTCCATGTACACATCGACGCATTAGGCTTGGCAATAGGAGCAATCCTAACTCAACCAGGAGACAATGGAATGGACTACCCTATAGTCTACAACAACATATAATTAAATAAAGCAGAAAGAAACTATTCGACAACAGAGAGAGAAGCATTAGGAATGGTCTTCACATTACAGAAGTATCGACACTACCTAATATCTAATCCATTTATCTTTTATACCGACCACCAAGCACTAAAATACCTCTTAAATAAACCCTTACACCATGGGAGAATTTGTCGATGGCTACTTCTATTCCAAGAATTTCAATTTGAATTTGTTGTCAGACTAGGGAAGTTAAATGTCGGACCCGACCACTTATCACGAATCGACACAGGAGAGGAACCGACAGGAGTTGAAGATGACTTACTAGATGCACATTTATTAAGAATAGAAGCAGTCTCGGCAGAATTAGAGGAAATAGCTCAGTTTTTAGAAGATGGACAAGCACCAGAAGGCATGAGTACAAAGAAGAAACAAATCCTAGCTATGAAAGTTGCACCATATAGCCTCATAAATGGATACTTATATAAAATGGGCTTGGATGACATCCTCAGAAGGTGTGTATTAGAACATGAAAGAAATAATATTATGTATGAAGCACATTATGGACCTGCAGGAGGAAATTTTCAAGTAGACACGACTACCAAGAAAATCCAACAGTCAGGGTTATGGTGGCTGACACTTCACAAAGACTATAAAATTTTTGTAAGCCAATGTGATAGATGTCAACGTCTGGGTCGACCTATGCCTAGTACAGAAATGCCCTTGATATCAGTAAACCCAAGTTTGACATTTGAAAATTGGGCTACTGAGTTCATAGGACCATTTCACATACCATCAAAAAGAACAGGAGAAAAGTACATAATAAATGCAGTTGAGTATGTAACCAAGTGGGCAGAGGCGGAACCTGTCGACACATGTTCCAGCGAGATAACTGCTAAGTTTATCTATGAAAATATCATTACCAAGTTTGGATGTCCAATAACCCTAATCAGTGACCAAGGGTCACACTTTATTAATAAAACTATTAAAACACTAACAGATCAGTTCCAAATTGATCACTGACGGAGTACAGCTTACCACCCTTAGTCGAATGGAGCAATTGAGGCATTTAACAAAACATTAACAAAAGGGTTAACAAAAATATGTAACATTGACAAAGATGACTAGGACGAAAAGATACCTGCAGTATTATGGGTGTACAGAACAACATACAAATGCTCAATCGACCAAACACCACTTCGACTAGTTTATGGACAAGAAGCAGTAGTTCCACTACATTTTCGACAACAAACACCTATTATCGCAGAGATTTTACATGTCAATGTTGAACAAGGAAGGAAGGACCGACTGATGCAATTAATTAAGCTTGAATAACACTGACTGATTGCTTTAAAACATCAAGAAATCTAGAAACAACAACAGAAGGCATGGAACGATCGAAACATTAAGAACAAAAACTTGTCGGTAGGGGACCTTGCATTACTATACAACAGTCGAGTAAAAGGGAAACGCAAAAATCTACATACAGAATGGATGGGACCCTACGTTGTCGAGAAAATTCATGCCAACGGATCAGTCCGACTAAGGACGTTACAAGGCATAGTATTTAGAAACTTGTTAATGGTGCCTGACTAAAGCGGTACAAAAACTAAAACAAGTTCAAAATAAAAATAAATAAAAAAGAAAATAAAGGGGGATATAATGACCATGACGGTTAGACAAAAACTATAAAAATCTGAAAAAATCCAAAAAGAAAAACAGAACCAATACTCATAAAACAGGATGACAGGAAATCAACGCTTTTGACAGCCAACATTACACCCACCGACATACCACCATCGACCGCTCACATGATCGACATCGACCATTGACCTTGCAATTCACATCACGCCTTCATGACTATGAGTGACAAAATCAAATCACCATTAACACAAACTCAAGTGATCGCGTTGGACCATCACTTCCGCCATTAATACACCCATCGAAAAAAAATTCAAATGCATCACTTATAAATACTAGACCGCAAGAGGATCATTTACAGTATTTCAAATAGAGAGAGCAACTTAGTAAATAGAAAATTGAGAACCAAGAACCCCATAGTAAAGTCGAACAGAAATCTAACAAGATGGAACCAAAACAAACCAGAGCTGCAGCTAAGATTAAGGAACTACAAACTGCTGAGACCCCATTAATGAGGAGGCTAAGAAACATAAAGAACACTAAGGTTCAAGAGACATCTTGGGAGAAAACATGGGCTGAGATCAAGGAATGGGCCTATGTCAACAAGAAACCAACCCTAGCCACAGAAAAGGTAAACCATAGTACTATCATGAACTACATTAACACACCGTTCATGGCACGTTTTGGAGGTACAAAGGAAACTACAGTTAAATTAATCATAAGCTGATACCACAACGGTAGATTTTACTTTGACGGGCCAATCGAGATATCTGGCGAAGTAATATACAAATTTACTGGTTTATCCAACCAAGGTGACCTAGGACCAGTCGACATAAAAGAAGGGCTGGTAGAGCAACTAACTAGATCACCATCGGGCAAAAACTCAAAAGGGCTAATGATTATCCAAATACAAGACCCGATAGACACAACAGGACATCCAAGTGCTGGAGAAGAGGAAGAGCATGGAAGAAGCACTCAGAAGTACTATCGAAGATCAAATCGTGATTGAAACAAACAAACTGCAAAAGATTGAGCGACAAGCACACTAGTGGGTGCAGCAGGCAATTCTGAGCTTAGACAAGTTAGATATCATCTATCCACAAATTTAAACAACTTCTGGATATAGCAGAAGAAAAAGACCAATTTTTGGGTCCCAACATGGAAAGGATATTAGACCTTTCCATTCAAGAGAAGATGTCGACACTGTCAAGCCTTACAACACTAACAATTGACGTCTAGAAAATATTGCAAAGTTGGACAGAATTCCAACATCAACTGGCAGTGACAGCAGAATCAATTGTGGAAGTCTGTGTACAGAAAATACCAACTATCAGACTTCACATCCCATGAAAGTCAAGACAAAAAAATAACTGCTTGAGACAGACAATGCATTTTTTTAGGTACCTCCCTGTTTCTTCGAGACGAACAACAATTTTGTTTGTGGGGTAAAAGTTGGAGGAGCTAGTCGACTAGCCGACTAAGTCGATCGACTGACTAATTAGAGATTAGGTCGGCCACCTAAGGTCATGTCGGTTGATTGAACCAACCGGTAGTTATTTGTAACTGTCTTGTAAATCATATATATTAAGCTATTGGGCCAGATGAGAGCTCGGTTCAATTCTATGTATTGTATGGATTCTCTATTATAATATAATATGTTATTCTTACATCTATGTTCTTGTCTCTTGTTCTGATATGTTTGTATGATTTTAAATGTGTATTATTGGTAACCCTTTGTAATCTATGAGATTACAACACTTAAGCAAAAATGCAAGACTGAATTTTATAGCTGCCATTAGCAGCTACAAAACCGAATTGGACGACAAATTGGATGAAGGATTAAAATTGGATAAAGAATATCAAAATATGAGAGAAAATAGTTATAGAAAATGAATATGAAAATGTAAAAACAGATTTCAGTTTGAACGAAAAAGACTTATTGTTGTATAAAAATAGACTATATGTACCTAATATACTAGAAATTAAATTGTTGATTTTAAATGAAGTACATAAAAGTCCTTATTCAAGACATTTGGGTTATCAAAAGGTGATTACAATGCTAAGCAAAGATTATTTCTAACCTAATATGAAGAATGAAATTGTTGAATATATAGCTAGGTGTATAGTGGGTGTATATAATGTCAGCAAGTTAAAGCTGAGAATCGACAGCCAACAGGTCTTTTGTAACCATTTCCAATTCTAGATTGGTAATAGGAAATTATCAGTCTTGATTTTATAACAGGGCTACCTAAAAATCAAAAGCAAAATGATTATATAATGGTAGTGGTAGAAAAACTAAGCAAGCCAACACATTTTACACTTGTTAAAACTAATTATAAGGCTGTTAATATTGCTGACATTTTCATGAATGAAATTTTTCAGTTGCACGAAATTTCGAAGGTAATAATTTCTGATAGAGATCCCAAGTTTACTAGTTATTTTTGGAAGTCATTGTTTAAAATACTAGATATTAAAATAATTTTGATTACTGCTTATCATCCGCAAACGGATGGACAAACAGAAAGAGTAAATAAAGTTCTAGAGGATATGTTACGGATTTATGTTAGAGATCATCCAAAGAAATGGGAAGATTATTTGCACTTAGTCGAGTTTGCATATAATAATCACTATCAGGCTTCAGCTAAACTTAGTCCTTTTGAAATACTGTATGGTAGGAAATGTAATACTCTCATTTAATGGAGTAATCTGGTTGACAGATTAATATTAGGACATGACTTGTTAAAAGAACTAGAACTAACAGTCAAACAGGTACAAAGCAATCTGAAAATTGCACAGGACAAACAGAAGAGTCGTGCAGACTTTAAAAGAACTTAGAAAGAATTCCAAGTATGTGAGCATGTGTTTGTCAAGGTAAAACCCAGAAAGATCTCCTTTAAGTTGGGGAGTTGTGCTAAATTAGCACCCAAGTATTGTGGACCATTTGAAATATTGACAAGAGTTGGACCAGTGGCATATCAGTTAGCTTTGCAACCTAATCTTAGAATATATAATGTATTTCATATTTCCATATTGAAAAAGTATGTACACAATGCTACTCATGTTATCGATTGGAATGTTATTTAGGTAGAAACCAGAGCATATTTTCAGGTGGAATCAGACTGTATTCTCGACAAGAGAGAAAGTTTTCTTCGAAATCGTACCATTGGACAGGTAAAGGTGCAATTGAAGCACCTTAGTCGAGATGAATAAACCTGGGAATTGGAGAATCATATGTGGGATGCATATCCAATTTTGTTCCAAGAAGACTCAGAAGATAATTAACCAACATCAAGGATGATGTTGAACTTAAGAGGGGGTGTTTATAGCCCACCTAGAACTAAAAAAAAAACATTTTTATTTTTAAGGAAAAAAAACATTATGATAAAATTTATTGTAAAGTTTTATGTTATTGACCAAGGATGGTCAAGGATGACTATAATTGAATATTTTATTTATTTAAATAATTAAAAGAGGAGACACCTATCCAAAGAATACCATTGAAGAGTGTTCACTATCCCACTAGGAGGAATGATCTGTTGTAGAAGGCCAAATGACAAGTGGCAGCAATAACATTCACTTTCTAGCTATTGCAAGAGGCAACATCCCTAAAATTGTGGTCATGTTCCTTGAGAAGAGGAATTGAGTAGGTGGCTCGTTTAATTGCAAAACTGGCCCAAATACCTAGGAAAGCATATAAATACCATCGAATTGAGCAGGAGGCTCACTACATTCTATTCCAAGAGTTTAGAGTCTTGTGAATTTGCTGGAAACTGAAAAGTTAAGAACACAAGAAGAATTCGATGAGGAAATAGCTAAAGTGAATTGCTGAGAGTTAAGTCTACAAGTGTGTTTGCTAAGGTTCAAAGAATACTATGTAGGATTCTACACAACATATTCGTCCTGGTGGTTCAGTGAACAGGCTCGGGGGTCCTAAGGAAAGTGATCTTGGCTGCCTTCAGGAGACAGTTGGGAGAAACAATCTTCTTGGATGTTTTCCCCTTCAAAAGTTAACAGGTTCTATAATGTTCTGAAAAATAGTTCTCTTACATTCTTTATCTATTATTTCTAAAGAAGTTAGGAATGAGTACGTTCCATAATTTTTTTATATATGTTGTTATCATAAGTAGAAAAATATGTTTTAGACTTCTATAATTTATCAGTCAATTACTTACTCAGAATTTCATAGCAGAAAAGATGCTTTGACTAAAATATAACAGAATATCTAAATATAGTTTATCCTTTACATAAGGTTAGAGTATAAGTAAATAATTTTAATTAAGTGTTAGTATTTCACTTTATTTTCTTCCATTTTGTACAAAACGAATCTTAGAGAAATTTACCTTTTTATCCATTGGCAGAATTTTTCATTTCTTTGTACAGATAGGGTTGTATTGTTAAAACATACTAAAAACCCTAAAATCCTTGTTAAAATTGTTGAGCTTGTAAATTTAAATCTGAATCCCTTTTGTCTCAACCGATTGTTCAAGGCCGTAAATAATAAATACATCCAATACCCCAAACTTCACAACTGAAAGGTTTCAACAATATAAAACAATATTACCTTTTACAATCGATAGGATTATTGTTCTAGGAATGATCATAGAATAGTTTCTCCCTATTTTAAATATGTATATGATCGTATCCTTTTATATTTTAACATTCAAACAGATGCTACAACATGTTACAAGATCGAAGCCTGTAAGGATTTTTAATTTCTCTTTATTTATAAAACTACTAAACCCTTATAGGGAAGCTTTGATAGCTGGCTAAAGATTAGTAATGATAGGGAAGTTTAATAAACGACTCACGATCTCATATGCATACACCTTAAAATAATCAAATTATAACATTAATTTAGATAGGTCATAGCCATGTTTTTAAATAATACTAATAAAGATAAATGCATATCGTTTTATAAAATAAGCATTCAAATATAATCTTTTACACTTCAAGGGCGCAAAATAATAACTAAACAGGTCTAAAGCTCAAAACCCTTGAGGGTAATATTCTTCACCGAAGTCTAGTAAATAAAAATGATAAGCCGTAAAGAATATGGAAAACCTTCTTGTATTTCCTACCATTATTTCTTTTATAATTGTAATTATGAAACAAAACTAACTCTAATTTTCACACAATATCCAAGCAAAATACGTCTAGCTTAAAGAAAAATCTACACTACAGAACAACAATTTTTGAATTTTCAGTAGCCTCATGACCTTACTTTTTATAAACTAGAACTTACAGTAAAATCCCTTAACGAAGTTTTGTACAACATTCAAATCTAAACTTTCCCAGTACAGAATGTTAATTGAAAGATAGAAATGATACTCAACATAAGCGTTTTACAGTAGGTAATAGTAAGGTTTCAAAAATCATAGTAACTGATTAAATAGAATAACAAGTATTTTTAACCACGAACATCCATCATCGGATAGAACCTAGAGATGTCAAGATTGAAACAAATAAACATTACAGAGCTGTGAAATAATTTGAAGATTAATGACTTGAGACATTTACCATGCATGGTAATAGCCTGTTACAACTTCGAAGTCTTACAACTATAAACATTGTGAGAAATCCCTAAAAAGATTCAAATCTAAAACTCTGCTAAACCATAGGAATTTACTCAAAACATTGGACTGAGAAAAAACTAGAACTGCCATCATCGAAGGATGAGAGTGGGATGCATTGTTTTCCATAGAATACTTTTCCCCACTCAAATTTTGTGTTCCAGCCTTGAATACCATTAGTGTTTAGGATCAAGGTCTTACCAGGACCCTCAAGTGCATCCTCGAAACCAAATCATCCAACCTACGTATTGCATGCTGGTAACTCCGTTCCAGTTAAACAAATCAAAGGTTAAATCAATATTTTGCATATTTTACAGTGCTAAAAACAATAACAGGAAAAAAAAAATACTTTATGCATCTTACCTCAATGCAGGAGTTAAAACTTGAAACTGGTAAGTTGTTGTCACAACAATGATGACAACCATGGCTAAAATCACCAGAGTTTTTCCTAATTGCCAATTAGAGGCTTGAGAAAAAGATGGAGGTAGCAAAGAAATGATAGCCTTCGACTCCTCTCTCAGTGAACCTTTTCCAAATGACCAAAAAACCCTTGACCTTTGGAAGGGTTAAACCCTTGTCCTTTTTACAACTAGCAAGTACTTTGCACATGGGTGTTTGTATAGTAGTTTCCACGTGGAGATGGATGCAAACACACATTTTTCTCTATATTTTGTTACAATGACTCTTAGCTTTCAATCCATAGGTTAAGTGATTGAAAGGCTTAGGGTTATGCCTCATACCTGTATGTTCTTAATAAAATATGTAAAGGTTAGACATAGTTTTTGGAAGAAATAAACAAGAATTTGTTTAGATTAATGTCTATTGTTTTTATCAAAGCCTTAGAATAGTTAGGGTCCCTTGGGGGGCATACCTAGGGCTCTTTGATTTCCAAGGCATGATTTAAGTTCTTCACCAAGACCCTGCATAGAAATGTTCAAGGATATGCATTAGCTGAAGGGCTAAGTAAGACCTTTCACCTCTTAACCAGGTCTTCAATCTAGAACAATAAAGCGAAGTATAAGACCTTAAGTTTGACGACAACCTTTATTGGTGCAACACAAACAAGTATACAAAGCAAAATACATGCCAAGGCAATCACATATTATGGAACTGAAAAGCAAGTAAGATAAACATAGTTACTTGTAAACAATAAGTTAGATCAAAATAAAATGAATCTACATTGCACTGAACTTTACTGAAATACTAAGATATATGTTTTTAGTAGATAAAATTATTGTTTATATTTAAAAGATCTTATGTGTTAAAAAAAATTATTATGCATTTTTGGGGTGGTTACAAAGATAAACTCATTCACAATAAGACATTAAAAGAGACCAAAAGTGCATTTTAACATAAAGTATGACTCCCTAAGATGAAAAAACCTTAAATATCCAAAACCCTAACCCTAGTAAATGAAGCATATTATGATCCAAATCAATAAGATAACATAATATAACAGAGTACACACCATGTACAATACTCTAAATGTGGAGAACAAATCCAATGTCGGTAATAGAGACGAGTTACACAATAACTCATTAAAGAGTAGGATAACCTCCTCCAAATACCTTGACATTCATACAACTCACATGTTCTCTCAACAATGACTATATTACCTTTATAGATACCTCTTCCTCATTGTACGTGAGGCCCATTAATTAGGTCGACCACTATTAGATATACATTTATCCCCATATATTTCCCCTTTGGTTCATATCATATTAACCCCATATATGCCCCCCCTTAGATCATATAAGTGTGGGAAAATGAGTCCATGTCCTAAGGAGGCTAGCTAATACATCAACTTCCCATGAGCAAAAACGTTTACATACAAAATCAGTTTAGGGGGTTTATTGGATTGTTGCAAAGATTAAATCATGCTCTATGAGTTTGGTAGGCCACATAATTAAAGAATTTTTTGTTATATTTTTATCATTTAATCCATATGATCTAGGATCTTATCTGAGAGAATAACATGCACAACAATAATCATAAGAGACAAGAGACACAAAGAGTTTTCCTCGGGGAAACCATAAAGGAGAAAACCCCGCAACTTCCTCAGAGATAGAATGAGCACCAATAGAAAAAAGTAAAACACAAAAACACAAAGATGATCTCCGACAGTTGTTCTCTCTCTCACTAGGAGAGTCTAATAACCCTAATACCCCTCAACTGTGGGGACTATTTCCCTGACTTACAACGGAGGGTTAACCTCAATGACTTTACTTGACTTTATTATATTAATGACTCTTCCGATCAGAGGAACATCGAGGTACAATGAAATACAATATAAGATATACAGGTGAATACATTCTGAAGTTACAAATACATCAACACTCCCTCTTAACTAGGAAGGTATTCTCTTGACGCAGTTCATCAACACAAGTATTCATCACAGGATCATCATCAAAACTGGATCATCATCAAAGTTGGATCATAATCGAACTAAATCATCATCATCATCACTGCTCCCGCTATCTCGAGCAAATGGTGTTATCTCTCAATTCTACTTGTCATAGGAAGTTCTGTAGAGCCAACCCTTTCTCATGTTGGTTGTAGTACTATCCTTCATGTAGGTCTTCATCAACAGAGATAGCCCTTTTTCATGCTAGATGTAAATCTACAGTGCCATCCCTTTTTCATGTTGGATGTAGTTCTCCATCTACAGAGCCAACCCTTTTTCATGTTGGTTGTAGGCCTTGCACTCTGCAAGGTCTTCCTCTACAAAGAGAGCCCTTTTTCATGTTGGTTGTAGTTCTACAGATCCAACCCTTTTTCATGTTGGTTGTAGGTCTCAGCACTTATATCCAACCATGTGAGGAACCAATCCTGCCACCATGTCAGAAGGGAACATCACTTACATCTGACTGTGGGAGGAACCAATCCTACCACCATGTCAAAATTGCATAACACTTACATCTGACCATGGATGAACCAATCCTAACACCATGTCAAAAGGGCACACCACTTACATCTAACCATGAGAGGAACCAATCCTACCACCATTTCAGAAAGGCACAACACTTACATCTGACCATGGGAGGAACCAATCCTACCACCATGTCAGAAAGGCACATCACTTACATTTGACCATGGGAGGAACCAATCCTCCCACCTTGTCAGAAAGGCACAACACTTACATCTGACCATGGGAGGAACCAATCCTGCCACCATGTCAAAAAGGAACAGCACTTACATATGACCATGGGAGGAACCAATCCTGCCACCATGTCAGAAAGGCACAACACTTACATCTGACCATGGGAGGAACCAATCCTGCCATCATGTCAAAAGGGCACAACACTTACATCTGACTATGGGAGGAACCAATCCTGTCACCATGTTAGAAAGGCACTTGAAATCATCACTTCTCCTTGGAAGGAACCTCGATCTGGAGAACACCAAGATTCTCCCTAAAGTACATAAACTTCACTCTAGCCATTTCTAGCATAGAATCACATCAGAGATGATTACGTCTAAGGATAACCTGTGAGCTTCACCAGGACTGATTACATCCAAGGACAACCTACAATACTGTTTACGTCTAAGCAACCTACGAGCTTCACCAAGATTTCTTGCTTAGACAACCTGTCTCATCAGATATGCTAGAACTCCCTCTTTCGAGAGATCTTGATCTGTATCACAAACTAGAGCTTCATTGCTCCTGTCTTAGCTGTACTCAGTGCCATGCAGGACTCCATCCTTCCAAACCAGTAGCCCATACTGGATCTCAAACTAAAGAAGCAACCCAAGGTTCTCTTCTTCTCAATGGTGCTACCAATCCGAATCAACATAACCATGCAGGTTAGTCTTCTGATTCCTATCATACTTAATCCCATACTCAACTGTACCCTTCAGGTACCTCACTTCAAGCTTTGCAAATAGGTGAGCATGTCTCGGATCTGTCAAGAACACCAATGAAAAAATCATCTAACGATACATCATGTCATCAACCATCTATGATGAAGCATCACTCAATAACTTCAGGTTCGATGCCATAGGTGTGTCCATGGCCTTGCAGTCCATCATCCTGAACCTCTTCAGGATCTCTATTGCATACTTCCCTTGTCCAAAGGAGATTCCATCCACACTCTTCCACACCTCCATGCCTACAAAGTACCATACCCAAGTCCTTTATCTTGAACTCGAAAGCAAGTCTCCTTCTTAGAAATTTAATGAGTTCCACTTTTTCTATCAGGAACAAGTCATCGACATATAACAGGAGCATCACTGGTCTTCCACCTTCAACCTTGAAGTAAAGGTTGGAATCTTCTTTACTCTCAGTCAAGCATAGATTCATTAGTAAGCTGTCCATCCTGTCGTACAATGTCAAACCTCGGGATCTTCTACAGTCACTCCCTCTGAAGTGGAGCATCATTCTCCCTCTTCCTTTCATACTCTATGTATTGAAAAATTGTGTACTGGAGTGACAAATAGCTTCCTCTGCTACTAATATTCTATGTATCCATCTAGGGTCATTGGATACCAAGATCCTCTATCTTGAACCTTTTCAAAATTTCTTCTCACACCCATATGTGAGCTTGTCATCCCCTCTAGGCTTTCATATTCAACCTTGTAGCAAAGGTTAATATCTTCATTACTCTAGGTGATCTTCAAGATCCTCATGTATGTGTTGTCCCATGGGCGCCTTTTGAGCTCGTAGAAGGCCTTCTTTAATTTGCACACATGTGTTTGCCTGTCATGTGTCTCAACTCTCAGTGGTTGCAAATCTCTCTTTGTAGTCTATGCCTTCCTTCTGTGAGAAGCCTTGTGCTATGAATATTGCCTTGTATCCTATGATGTTTCCATTTATTGCATGTTGGATTTTGTAAATCCATATGGAAGACACTACGGACTTCCCTTAGATATCATTCTTCTTGGAATGTTGTCACTTGTTCTTCGAAACAAGTCTCATCCTTCTTTTCTTGTAGGCAATTGTACATGATATTTCCTACAAGTCAAATGCACCAGTCATATGGTTAGAAAGATTTCATAAGGCATACTTGTGATGGAAAATTCGGATGCATAATGATATAATCATGCAACTATTTTTAGCAAATACAACATTCATCCAAATCTCACAGAAACTTTCTAGATGCCTTCCATCTCTACCATGACATAATTGAGATTGTGCACTAATCCAATATATCAACAAAGAGGTTTTATTCTAGATAAGTAGAAATGGAGAGTTGTATATCACCATGTGCTACTTACCCATCACATGCATATTAGTAGTATATTGTCGTTAATGCAAAAATTCTATCATGCATATTTCACAACTAAGAAATGTCATATAAAAAACTAGATATATAGGAAAAGACAATTCAAATACTTATCTTTATTTGTTTCGTGGGTAGAATTCTTCTTGAGCATTCAGCTTCATCATCTTCTTATTTCATAACATCATCATTTCTTATCCAAATTCTAAGATGGATAAGAGGTTCTTCAAGAATTGAGCCCTTAATATTCCTCATCGCTTGAGGGATATTCTTTGAATCATGAGAGCTTGATCTTCAATTGCTCCCATATTCTCTTCTCTTATTATGAGTCCAGCTTCTTTTTGTGTGCACTCTTCCCAGAGTCTACTGAAGGTAGTTACTTCCTTCTGGCACACATTCCTCGAATGAATGAATCCCATGATCCTGGGAGGCCATTCGAGGTGGTTATAACAATATCTTATTCTTATTCGACTGCTTCGTCATAGAATCAAACACTTCCTTTTGGTGTATTCAAAGATGACACATGAGGGTTGAGATGATATTTAATAGAGTCTGCAATGATTCTCTTGGCTGTATCCTCAGCCTCATCTCCCTCTGGCTCTTAGGACTTCCTTACGATTTGAGGTGTCTGTCCTGGTTCTAGAGCTGGATGATATAGGGTTTGTCATAAAAGCCCTAGTTTTCAAAACTGGGAAAGATCTAATTTGATAGAAATATGTGCCTCCTGAAGGTGGCCTGAGCAACATACTCATTTTCCCAAAACTGTGATTATAACTACAAAATATCTGATGCCCTAGTTTTCTTCAATTTCTTCTACAAAATTTCTTGATGTTGTTTCTGTGGTATCTCCAAAATTACTGCTCCTCTCTGTATGAAAATTCGCAATGAGGTAGTGTCGTTTTTCATATTTCCAACACCACAGGTTTGAGTAGAATTGGTTTCACCAATCGGGACTTATGAGATTTTTCCCAAGGTTACTTATTTCAGGACTGTTCATCATAGCGAACTTGTACATACCACCACGTGTAACTGTTTCACCTTCGGGGCCTGAAAATCTTACCACAAAAACTACAGTCTGTGCCCTATCTGGAACATCTTATGAAAGTTCATTTGGACCTTCGTATCCAAAGATATAGTAATTTTCCCTAGGTGTCCTGTTTAGGGATGAATCCAGGGAGAGGCTGGAACCTTGATTTGGAGGAATCATATCTCCCAGACTATAGCGAATCTGAGGCTGAACTTTTACATAGGGTACATCAAGAATTTATCTTCATCCTATAAATGTTTCTGATCCTACGCCTTCTCCAATATTGAGATATAGCGAATGCATCAAAATGACTAGTTTTAGTGTTTTAGGGTTTTCTAGTTCGAGGTCAAATTAGGGTTTGACTTTCCCGTAGTTTTACCCAAACAAAAATTTTGATTTTGGTCTCTAAATTTTGATTTTGAATAGGAGATCAATCATATGCTGGTCTCACTCAAAAATTCCTCTTCTGTGAAAAGCCCTAATTTTCCACAGTAGTGGCAGGTCAAAAACTGAAAATGCCCGAAATCAAATTATGCTTCGACAGAAAGATGTTCCCTTCAATGGAGAGTTAGCCTAGCCTCCTTTTGCTGATGATATGTGGAGAGATACCCCTAAATTTTGAATCCCTAGCTTCAGCATCTGCACAGTGTCTTCTTCTCAGGTTAGCTCTAATACCGTGTTAGAGTTTTATCATTTAATAAATATGATCTAGGATCTTATCTGAGAGAATAACATGCACAACAATAATCACAAGATATAAGAGACACAAAGAGTTTTCCTCAGGGAAACCATAAAGGAGAAAACCATGCAACTTCCTCAGAGATGGAATGAGCACCAATAGCAAAAGTAAAACCCAAAAACAAAAAGATGATCTCTGACAGTTGTTTTCTCTCTCACTTGTGTGAGCTCTTCTTCTCTCACTCAGGGCCGACCGCACTAGGAGAGTCTAATAACCCTAATACCCCTCAACTGTGCGGACTATTGCCTCGGCTTACAACAAAGGGTTAACCTCAATGACTTTACATGACTTTATTATATTAGCGACTCCCAATCGGAGGAACATCGAGGTACAATGAAATACAATATAATATATACAAGTGAATACATCAACATTTTTTTGCCTACATCCACTTCCAAAAATATAAGGGAAATTCCCAAGAAATGTGTCAAAATTTTGAGACCTAAAAAACTGAAGTAAAGGTGACAATATTTGAAACAATTCTAAATTAGTGGAACAGTTGTTTTGCTACTAGAATCTACCTAGATCGTATTTATCGATATGAATTCTATAAAGTGTCATATTAGTGGCACTAAGTAAAACACTAATAGTTTATTGGCACAATTTAGAGTTGTTTTGCATCACATATTATTTGTAAAACACACTAAAAGGTCACTTTAAATCACAAATATGCAAAAGATAATATACATAATACAATTTATGTTGATTGATTGGTATCCTATTAATAAAATTAATGAAGATGGGTTCCTGATTCCTTGAGGGAAATGGAAAAGGATGCTATATACTAAACTCCATGTTGACATGTTTGATTTAGTGTAATGTGAACATCTCTAAGTTCAAGTTTCTAGTTATTTCTACATACAAGACTGAAGGTACTTTCTAGGAGTAACCAGTATTTTTGCAAACCAAGATCCCATTTCAATATAAAGAGAGAGATTCATTTATAAGAACATGATGAACTATCTTGAACACACCACTTATATATATCAAGTAAAGAAATAAATATTAGACCATATGGTCTATAAAAGAGGCATGATTAACCATAGTGGAATATGTGAGGGACTATATGATTGGACCAAAGTAAGGCTAGGTAGAATATGTTGATTCTTCTAGTCCTTATATGATTCACATATTAGCTTTAATATAGACATGGTCTTGGTAAGGGATTTTCTTAATAAACAAGAGCCACAAGGTGGCAATGTCTCGTGCCAATGGTAAAAATTTGTTTTGAAATTTGAAGACTTTCAACAAAGCATAAAATACCTAATCCCACAGCTTGTGGCTACGAGGATTCATTGGCTCTTTGCTAAGGAAATACTACCTCAAGCAGGAATAACCAGACGAAGCGATGGTAGCTCAAGGTGCCTTGGAGACCTCCTAGGTTTGAGATGTATTCCTTTTCTATGGAATTAAAGTACATGCAATGAGTAACAATCACGCACATGAGAGTATAATTAAACATATATATTAAAAAATAAAAAATTATTGCAATGACAATAGTATGTATCACCACTTATGAAAGTGAGAGAACTTTGTTTATATAGCATAAGATACCATCTTTGTGTCTAAGATAGAAATAAAAGAAAATCGAAATATTCTAATTTAATTGCACATTAAAGTTTGGAGAACTATGATATAAAGGTGATTTATGCCTCCTTAAAACCAAATTCATAAAATAATAATAATAGTTTGCTTCTTAAACTCCAATGCACATGAACATCATACCTATTTTTGCAAATTGGAGGACTTGTCTGACAAACTGGTTGCAAAATCATTGAGTCAAGGTGCATTCATTGATTATTTTGGATCCCCATCTACTCCATTAATTTACTTTCTCACCAAGCCAAAACAAAAGAAAGGATTGGCTTTACTAAGGAATTTCACTTAACCACAATCCACATGCCCCTTCATGCACCATGCAATTGGAGGGCATAGAAGAGACCCATTAAAAGGAAGCTTTGGTTAAGTAAATACTTTATGGTGTCCTGCTGTAGATTTATTTCACTTCCAAGGCTATTGTGAAACATAAAAATATAAGTGAAATAAGCAACATAGTTGCTCAGTACATGCCTTTTATTTAAAAGATGTGTAAAGTAAATTAGCGCCTAAGTTTTAAATATATTAATATATTAGTTGTGTTTAGTCTAAAAACTAAAATAAATATAAAAAATCAATGATATAATTGTAAAAATAAAATAAGATTCTTTTTAAATATTAAATTGTTATTGATTGTTCAAATAATTCTAAAACATGTTACTACATGTCAAAGAATATGAAAACAACTTTATAACCAAAAATATGTATTGGTTAAATAGTGGTAATAGTTTGTAGTAAATTTATAACTAGTACAATGAAATTGGAGAAATATAGTCCATCACTTATTGAGACATTAATCTAGTTATTGTAGATTCATTTGGACATATGTGTCTGCAAAACTAGTAACCCCAAGCGACTTAGTGAGATTTGATTTTAAGACCTTTCTGAAGTATTTTTGTAGTATAGATTATATGTTGTCAAGTACATCTATGTGACAAAAAAATAAAAATAAAAATAAAATCCATTAGCAACTAGTAACCACAAGTGACTTAGTGAGATTCGATTTTAAGACCTTTGTGAAGTATTTTTGTAGTATAGATTATATGTTGTCAAGTACATCTATGTGACCAAAAAAAAAAATCCATTAGATAGCCATCCATGTTTAAATTGTAAACAAAAGCTAAAAGAAATAAAATTAAGGTAGATCCATCTTCAACTTGAATTTATGAAAGAATCATTTTTTTTAGTGAAACTATTTTTCTATAATCTTTAATCAATTTAAACTTAAAATATATCTATATTAATAATTAAGTCAAACTAGATACATATACATTGTAGATCTGAACCACGAGTCTGCTCCTGTTAACCGTAGCTTAGAAAATGGCAGGAACTAGGGGAATATTGGAGCGTATGAGATAAAGTAAGGATACATAATCACAACAAGCCATCGAAACAACACTAGCATTGACAGGAAATGGTCCAAAGTCTGGTGCAAGGATGGGTTGTCGAAGGTTAACGTCTTCTACTGGATTTTGTACCATTGGAAAACTTTGATCGCATAGAACCTAAGGAAGAGAGGCGTTGCTGGACCCATGAGATGCATCCTGTGCAAAAACACAGAAGAATCCTTGGAACATCTCTTAATTGATTGTAAATTTTCACAGGAGGTTTGGTAGAGGCCGTTCAAGGACCTGGAATTTTATTTAACGCTACCTACAAATTGGAGCGGTTGCTTCTCATGTTGGAAACACAACTATAATGGATTGATTTTTAAAATACCAGACTTTGCAAGAGCATGGAAATCTCTCCAAAATTTACTTGTTGGAAGCTATGGGAAACAAGAAATAAAGAAATCTTTGAGGATAAAAAACCAGCCCGGACAAAGTTTTAGCATCAGCAAAGGCACTTTGGGTGGAGGCTTTAACCATGAGAAGAATGGCCAACATAAATAAGGATCCATTGACAACAACGGAAAGGGTTTGGTCTCTGATTTCCAGGTGACCCCACCCTCCACTTTTTGGATTCATCCCAAGAAAAAATTTAAACCTCAGAATTGGCACTTGAGAATGAGTTCAGAAGAATTCAATACTTGGTGGAAGGAAGTTGGCTGCAAGTCCTCATTCTTCGATGGATCCTCGAAAGCCAACCTCGGGCTGGACGATGTAGGCAGAGTTCTTTTTTACGCCAAAGGAAGCAAGATGAATGTGTACTCTTAGGGAATTGGCAAGAATACCAATAATGGTGCGAAATGGCTAGCACTCATTAAAGGTCCGGAGATTGCAAGGACTATTGGCATAAAGGAACTGGTGGTTTTTGTTGACTAGATGATGGTTATAAGGGAAGAAAGGAATCTGGTGAAGAATTGCAAAAACCCAGCAACCAAGACACATCACATCCTAAAGTACATGATCAATGAATTCAAAGCTATCAATTCTGTCACGTCCCCTCCACTCTCACCGATGGAGAGGACACGACGAACTTCTATCTAACCGAGGAGCTATCCCCATGAACATAATCAAGAGTGCATTGAAAATAAAAATGCATATGCAGATGTATAATGCCATAATATACAACGGAATAAAATCTCTTTCAATACATTCATAACAGTTCTTAAAACAAATATATAGCAGAAATTAAATACAAAAGACTACTTACCTTGAAAATGAGTTGCCACAAGCAACTAGCTATGTTGTTGCAACGTTCCACCCAACCATAGTCCAGTTGTGCTCATCAATCTCTCAACACAACTTCCACCCCCTAGCTAGGCATGATTTCCACAAGGAAAAAGGGAACAACAGGCTCACACATAGCCAAATACACACCAAGGTTCAGCCAACCCAATCCACAGTTGGGTTAATAGGATGCTAAGGCAATGGAAAGGAAGAATTGCTAAGCTAGTAACCTCAACCCCAGAGCTATGGACACTTGCACAAGATATATCTAGTTTGGACTCCACAATACCTACACACCCAACACAAGGAAGTATTCCCTTCACTGCTACACAGTCCCTTAGGCCATGCCTTCCCTTCTAGTGTTCTCTCAGGTGTGAATAGAATATTAGCCAACCCCTTTTGATATTTTTGTGAGGTTCCTCTCTTCAGTAGGTTTATCAAGCCAATTCTGGGCCTCTTCCACTCCTAAGTCGTACTCGCAGTTCAGACCAAAACAAGGATGCACATAACAACAAAATGCAAGTGCTAGGCATGAAGGATAAAATGTTTTGGAAACCAAAAACGAAATGGTAGATGGGGAAATCAACCCTAGGAAAACAAATCGATGTCAGAACACATTTATGGGAAAAAACGACCTCTACAAACCCCAAAATCATGAATCTCTTCTCACATTCGATGTGCAATACAAAAATGGGTTTCCAACCATGGATAGATGAGGAAAATGTAGGAAATTGTGAAGGAAAACACCCCAGCTAGATCCAACTACGTGAGGAAAAGAAACACATGGGTGAGGAATGGTCTAGGAACCAATTTCTGGGTGTTTTCTTGCTCCATAAGAACAAATACAAATTTCCAAAAATGATGGCTTGCCCCAATATGAAATTGACTGCCATACCTCTCCATTCCCAATGCATTAATTGACTCAACGAACTTCTAGAAAAATTAAATGATTCAGTGCATAAGACAAAATGGGTAGTTGAGATTTTATGGGTTCTCTCATTGACATTTGGCTTTACACTATTCGCTCTAGGGTTTGAATAATTCCCCCCTCTGTTTCCTTGTGAAATCATGCCCCCGTCTCTTAGTTGCATTGCATATCTAGATGTGGGTATTTTATTAAATTGCATGTTTACATGATGTCTCAAATTATATTGTGCTTGGCTAGCACTAGAACCATATGTATTGATTTTAATTGTCGATACATAAAACACTAAATCGATGGTGGGGCCTTAGTCTTGAGCTCCTCACCATGATTTAATAATGTTGTTTACATCATGTACAATTTTAATGCAATAGGGTCAAAATCGGGATATTACAAATTTCCTTCCTCTGCTGAGAACAAATAATTATCAAGCAGACATAATGGCTAACAAGGGTGTCGACCTAGACTGTGGCGTCCTAATTTGTAATCAAAAGGTCTTCAAAAGAAACTAGGTACCTTATAAGTGAATTTAATCTCCTTTGGTAATGTTTTTCTTTTGTGTTTTTTTACTTGTGCAGTTTGTCAGGAGATACAGTCTCCATAGATCAGGGAAATACCATGAGAAGTACAGGATGGAAAAGGATGAACAAGGAGTTACAAATGTGGTTTTCCTTTGGGAAAATTCCAAGCTCAGATCTGTGTAATCATTCATTCAATTTTTTTTATAAAAGCCTCTCAACCGTTCTTGTTAAAAAAAAAAAAAATTAAGTCAAACTAATTTAGAAAAATGTAAGAGAGGCTCCATGCACATGGTAAAGGAGAAACACTTCTTAAAACTTAGTAATTAGTAAAAGTATACTCTCTCCATCATCACTTTTTCCTTTCTACTTGAATTTATCAATAAAGTTTTTATACATTAAAGTCTTATCATATCAAATAAAAAAACCTTATAATTAACTTTTTAACATATGTTATTAGTTTTCACTCAAATAAGTGTTTTATATTTTATTTATTCTAATTGGAGTATATAGTATATATTGATGGAGACATTTGCATACTTTTCCATAGCTGTCCTCGTGTAAACATTAATGATTAAATATTTATTTTTAATATATTTAACCTTTCAAATTAAAAATACATTTTGAGATTTTTTAAAATATTTTATATAGTAATTATTATAAGGAGATATCACTTTAACATAAAGATAATGATATATTGGAATTTATATGTTGTTGGAGTTTATATATTGTTACAAAGTACATTTCTTAATAAATGTGAAATTATATGAATTAAATATGAAAGATATAGAACAATGGATAAAAGCATTTTTTCAAGAAAAGTATTGCAAAATTTAAATAATATTTGATTTACCTAAAGTTTTTGAATTTTATTTTTTAAATTTTTGGAAAAGAATTACAAAATATAAATAATATTTTATTTTTTTAATTTTTTTTTTAAATTTCAATTTGTGTTGAAATTTTATTTATTAGTTTTTATGTAATTATTAAAATGAATTCAAAACCATAAATATTAATATTGAATAAAATGATTAATCTTTAAAATATTATGATCTAAAAAAACTACCTCTCATTCATTCATTTTTCTTTATAAAATTATCATACAAACACATTCTT
Organism: Pseudotsuga menziesii; assembly: GCA_001517045.1. NCBI lineage: Eukaryota > Viridiplantae > Streptophyta > Pinopsida > Pinales > Pinaceae > Pseudotsuga > Pseudotsuga menziesii. Next base: position 277,591 of record LPNX010381545.1, read on the forward strand.
ATAGCGAAAGTGATGTGAAACCTCCAACAACAGAGCAATAGTTCGTTTACATAAATCTGATTTTTCAAAGAGAAATATTGTAGCACCAGAGTTCAAATATAATTATATGCAAGAGAACCTTGCCTTTAAAAGCCTACAGGTTCTTTGATTAATGTCAGGGTATAGCTTGAAAAATTGTAAAAAATAAAAGTTACTAGATATCCCTCAGCACACGAGCACCTTTTGAGCACCAAATACCAAGAAATACTACAACAAATCAAAGTTCAAATAATATTTTTTTATTTTATTTTTATTTATTCCACCGAGGGGGACATAATAAAGTGATTCTTCTCATCCTTATATGATGCACATCTAAAAAGGTTTTGGTAAGGGATTTGCTAAATAAATAAGTCACTTTATTGGAATTACCCTGTAAACAAGGTACATAAATATAAATAGAATCATGAAAATTATAAGATACAACCATAAATATGTACAAAATTTCATCGAGTGGATGAGAATATTATTCAATATAAGCCACTTCTCCGTATGGGTATTGAGAAACAAGAATAATCTATAACTAAAAAAGTAAGAGGTTCCTTCGAAATTCCTTTTTTGAGGTTCTCGGTCGTGAGTGTTTTCTTATGAATTGGAATCCAACAAAACACATTTATTTTAGGGAGATTGTCCTTGTTCTAATTTGTATTCCACATTTTAACATTTTTGCTCATGAATCTGTTATGTTTTAGAAAAATAGACTTGTAACCTTTCTGAACTGAGTAGCTTCCTGTAGATCTCCAAGCCTTTCGATCTTTACGAGATTTATGAGTTGGAGTCAAGACAAGTAGGTGGGAGAGCATGAAATCAAATTCATATTGAATATTATAGGGGACTTCGATATCTTTCCAACCCAACCACTGTCCTCTAGAGTTCCAGATTGAAATGTCATACAACGAGACAAAATTACTTTTCTCCATCCATACTCTTGAGTCGCAGATCCCGGCAAAGGTCTTTAAAGGAGGGAATTGCCCAATTTTATCTTCCCATAATTTTATTTTTTTCCCATCTCCAAGAATCCAAAAAATATCTTGTTGAATAACTCCAGTTGACTTATTACATAACCTCTAGATGGGAGATCCTTCCTTTTGAATGTCTCCCTGGTCTAAGCATCTACGTTTGGGTTCGACTAAGTATCTTTCCATATAAATCCTTTCTACCAGGATTTTTTCCCCGAGACAAGTCTCCAAAGGATCTTCGCACGAAGGACAATATTCATGAATCCCGGATCTCGTACTGCAGCTCCCCCCTGTATTTTCGAACAACATAGTCGTTCCCAATTTATCAAATGCAGTTTTTTTCTGGTTTGTTTTACCACCCTGCCATAAAAATTGTCTTAACTCTTTGGAGATATTTTGCATAACCTTCACTAGAGATAAATCTATAGAGCAAGAGTAGATGGGTATAGCTGACAATGTCGCTTTAATAAGAACCAATTTGCTAGCCAAATTGAGCCAAGGGGCACCCCGTGATGAAATTTTAAATTTGATTTTGTCACTGATATATTGTCAATCTGTCGATTGCTTGGCACCTTTGAATATGGGGACACCCAAATAGGAAAAGGAATTCCACTCTTCGAATCCCATGATTCTTGCAATCCTTGCTAGCTCTCCTAAGGGGAAATTCCAACTGTAAATTTTTTATTTTTAAGAATTGATCTTTCCATCAAAGGCCAACAAAAATGAGTCCAACACCTTCTTGAATCTTTTTGCAATGTCAACTGAAGCACCACCCAAAAGAATTCTATCATTTTTTAATTGTGCATTGTTTACAGCCTTTACTCTTCTAGCGATATTTAGGCTAATAAGCTCTCCCTATTCTCTTAGGACCTGGAAATTTTTTGTTAAATACAAACCCCCACAATATTTTTGATTAGTTCTTTTTCCTTCTACATCTCAATTTTCCCTTGGATCTGGATAGCTGGGATCATCTAATCCTTCGAAAGGCAGCACCCTTGGCCTGATATCCTCCCCATTCCTTACTCATATTTCCACCTTATAGGTCGTCGATGCCGCCATTGGACCCCTCATGAGCGAGGCTCCGGGATGTTGCAGCCGCCATGGATAGATCTGGGGGCTTTGCAACCCCCATCCACAGCCGAAACACACATAGGGTGCCCTCTCCAACTAATTCCATGCCTTCACTGATCTCACTTCGTCATCCCCATATCAAAAAATAAAATCAAGTAATATGGCAATTTATTAATAGATGTTAGATTTTCAATTTCTCCAACTCAAATGTAACATATTTTTTTATGAACATCAAAATGTTAAGTAACTATGCCAAAATGTAATATTTAGGCATAAGTCAACCAAGCATTTACACATAAGTGAATGAAGATAACATTGCAATAAAAGTATTGATAATATTGGAATCCAACATAACCTTTCAAAACTTAGTAATACAACATAACCCTTATTAAATGGTTAACCATAATCAACAATGTAAACCATTTGCTTAAAAATGACGACATTATAATAATGTGCAGTAATCACAAAACAAAAAGGGGAAAAAGGTGCATTAAGAGCAAAAGCAAAGACTTAAATATGATAGCAAGTCATAAGATGATGAGAAGAAACAATAATATAAGATAAATATGTTAAGGTTTCCCATGTGTATGTAATTTAGTGGCAAGTAACAAGGTCATCATGCTTGCTTGTGTTAACGTGTAGACTCGCATTCAAAACCCTGAAGTGGGTACAGATAAGATGAGGTACAAGTCATAGATGATTTTGGCAACATTGAAACATCCATCATAATGTGATAGCTAGCCAACAGGATAACCATAATTTTTATGTTCCTATGTGTGTCCCAATAAACTAACATGGATCCATTTTAAACCTCATTGAGGTTTGAGGATGCGAATATTGGGGTTAGTACCAAAACAATTTGTATTTCATGGAGGATAGAAGTATAAAGAGAGTTTCGGAAGAAGGAAAACACTAAGGTAAGAAGATGCAACAAAATAAGGGTATACCCTCTAGGGAATACATGGACAAGAAACGCAAAGAAAAGTTCATGAGCCATAAGCCTGCATCACACATGTTGAAGAGAGTAGTGGATGAAGTTTGGAGGATAAGCATATTTGATAAAGGGTATTGGATCTAGCTTGAAATAAGGAGGATATATTGACACCTTCCCATGAGACACAAGACATACCTAAGGAAAAAGATGCCTGCGCAAGGAAAGGAAAGAGATGGAATGAAAACAAACATCTCATGGCCAATTTTTCTATGACCTTACAAGTAAAGAGATGGAAAGACACAACCAACATCTCATGGCCAACTTTTCTATGTCAGTCTTCAACACTTTAAGATTTTGAGAAAGGTTATGGAAGACTTGATCATAGTAGAAGGGAAGTCACCTAAAAAAAGGGTTGAATATGTGAGAGAGTTTGAATCCTATAAAGCCAAAATTATTAGCTTGGGGACACAAATAGAGAATATCAATAAGAGCACAAAGGCAAGCCCAAACATTTAATCATAGGGAGAGCATAATGAAGGAGAAGAATCTAACATGGGCTTAACTTATATCAACACCAGTTTATTGGAGTGAGCCCTACCTTCTTACAAAGGCAATCCCAAACATTTAATCATAGGGGGAGCACAATGAAGAAGGATAATAATCTAACATGGTCTTAACCTATAGAAACACTAGTCTATTGGAGTGGTCCCTACCTCCTTAGACAGGGTGCTAGAAGTATCCTACAACAACAAGCGAATTAACATATGCACACATGAAGGAAACAACAAACAACTCCACAAGTGCAAGTAAGAGAAAATAGTCTATTGATTTATTCTCAATCTGGCACCTTATATGGCATCATCCTCATTCCCCACACCCTTCAATGGAACTACCTAAACCTACTCCTAACCTGCATGCTAATGGGATTATAGGTGTTGTTAAGAACACTCTAGTGAATGAGTTGGTTGATCCACTTAAACTTTCATACTTGAGAACAAATATGTTAATAACGTTAATACTATACTTTGGTCATCTTATAGTCAAAGATATATTTCAAATATGCTAATAACCTTAATGTTATGCTTTGGTTATCTTGTAGTCAAATATGTATTTCAATGACAAGTTCACAAGTTTTAGTGTCGATGACCAAGTAGTCTTTGAGTAGAAACAAAAAATGCCCTATAGCCTTTCTCTCCTCCCAAGTTTTGTAAATGTAGAATATCATCCAACTCACCTATCATTTTATTATGTCAGCGGTTTTATATCTTTTTATTCAATGTGTTATCACCAATCAAGGAAGAAAAACATTATATTTCATGTTCTGCTTTCTCAATACAAGGACTTTTTATTTACCCAAAAAACAACAAATAATAGATCTTTACAAACATGCTATGATTCAAATATCACCAACAATAGGGCCTCACAGATACACCCTTTATGATCATAATATCAACAACCTAATCCAACTACACTTAGAGGAAAAACCACTGTCTGTAATATGCAATTATAATAATAATCTAAGTGTTAGGCACATGAAATCAAAATCCAATGAAACTTGAATTTTTAATCACAAACAAGTAGATATGAAATAATGCCACATTTAGTAAATCTCTCCCATGAGATACTTATTCTGCAATGTCATTGGATGAATCTAAAAAGTGTTTAAATGAGAATGTTCTAAAATATGTCTTGACCAACCTTATTTAGGCTAATAACCATAATTCAACACTTAGCCATAAGCATGAAAAAGAATCTATGGCAACTTCCACTTTGCGAGCTCATAACTATGTTTTAAATTACTATAAGAGTTGTTGATTACCCTTTTACTTAACGCAAAAAAAAATCAAAAGGATAGACATTTTCCAACATGCTAACATTCAAGAATTGAATGATGAGGCCTCATAAATATGTTTTTAATGGTAATAATAGTAGCAACAACCTAGTCCAAATGCACTTTGAGGGGGAAGAACATTATTTAATATGCAAATTTCATTTCAAAAACATTCTAAGTGTAAAATCCTATGAAGAAGAACTCCATCGAAACTTTAGACACAACCAAGGAGACTATACAATTATGTAAAACACAGTAAATCTTTCCCTTGAAGATTATTATTAAGTGACATACAGAGCATATGGATTAAGTATCTAAATGAGAAAATGTTTTAAATATTTCCTAATCAACCCAATCAAGGCTAATAGTGGTAATTAAACCCTCGACCAACGTCCTCCTACAAGGATTAGCATGGATTCCTGGACATACTCAAGGACATATGGGGCATATGACTAAAGTATCTAAATGAGAAAATGTTCTAAATATTTCCTAATCAATCCAATCAAGGCTAATAATGGTAATTCAATCCTCAACCAATCTCCTCCTACAAGGATTAGCATGGATTCCTAGACACTTGTGCCTACCAATCCATGATAATTGAAAATTACAAAATACTTATGAAATTCGTGATCCATATTGTGGATAGATAAAGGAAATTAGTGCATGGTATAATTCACTACAACAATAAATGCGACTCACCCAAAAAGAGACAAAATGAACATGTTTGGTAACTAAATTTCTCCAACAAATCATCGAGTTAGAGATCATTGAATTTGATAAAGTTGAGAATCTAAATAGTGCCTTCACAAAGCTATAGACTTTAATGAGACCTTCCTAATTCCAGGTTGATAACTTCCAATATCAAGAATATAACTTTTAGTTTGTCTTATTTTCACGTATCAAATATTTAATTTTTGATATGTATATTTCGCTCGACTAACATATGTGCATGGTATTGGGTCTTTAGTCAAGGACCCCAAGTTACCATAACAAATTCTCCTAAATTGTTTCTTCATTTAATACGAAGCATTTTGGGATCCTATACCTAAATAAAGCATTGCATATGCCTTCAACAAAAGGACATGTGCTAGATATAATGGCAAACCACCAGTGCTAATATCAAGCAATGAATAGGATAGGATTCAAGTGTTGAAAGGTGTCCTTGCAAATAAGGACAAAGAGGTACAATCTCAGTGCATCTTCAATCAACTACTCACACAACCCAATCAACACAAAAGAGAACTCATCAACTATCCAGAATCCATTTCTAACCTGGAGTACCTAACCCAAGGAAAATAATTATAATTATAGAGACATGAAGAGATGGATGGAATCCTTCATGAAACTACTAGAGTTAGCATAATGTTGGGTATAATATTTCCATGCTCACAAATGATGTAATTAGTTAGCTATGGACCTAATGAGGCCTAGACACCACATACAATAAAAATATGGATCAATCCGAGAACATGCCAAGCATAGACTAATTCATAAACCTTATCACATTGTGGAGTAAACATCGTAGATTCAGACATAGAAAACAACTAGAATCCATGTCCCTGGTTTTAGCAAAATATAGTTAAAATATGAAATATGAAATATGAAATCAACATTATTTTAGTGAATTAACCTTTATGTAGGATATTGTTTCTCAACTTAAAGAGAAACTTAGTACTTATTTCAAGAAGAAAGTGAGAGGAATCCATGAATTCTTGATAATGGAATCTATGTAGCCATTTTCCAAATGGTTCTCTAAAAATGTCCACCCAACACAAAAAATTGTGTGCTCATTATGATGCAATTCCATGAAAACCGACCGGTGTGGATCTTAACTTACTACAAGCATAGATCCATCTTAAACCTGGATCTGCAAAGCACCAAGAAGGATCCAATTTCTTTAGGTGTAAGTTATTTTTATCTTAAATTTTTAAATGTTTATAAAAAATTACACCTCAAACTAATATGGGTTTAACATGGATCTTTTAATTACTTTTCATTTAGTTTTATTATTGGGTTTTTATTATTTGATAAATTAGGGACCATGTTTTTCTCCATATTATTTTTTGTTTTAGCAAACGCATTGGTGTAGTGTTGGATTAAACAGACATTGATCTCATAAATGTTCTTTGGATGACACTCCTTTATTCTAATCAATAAGCCATAATCAAATATATCAAAATTCTACTCTAAAGCCACACCAAAACATATCTAAATTTTATTATTAAAAAAATGTTTTATTATTATTATGGTGAATTATAAAAAAAGTTAGTTAATTTAAATTATTTTAAAAGTAATTAAAAATGAAATAAAATAAAAAAGCTAGAATCTTCTAAAAAAAGTGAATATCTTTTAAAAAAGAGTTTCGCATTTGTAATCATTAATGGTTTGTATATATTAGAGACTAGAGAGAATAAAAAGACACACGGTGAAGATATATTAGAGAGAATAAAATGGCAAATTGTTAATATATATTAAAGAGGGATCTAATTTATGGATTTATGCTAGTTTTTATTTTTATTTTTATTTTATTTAAGTCCATATGTAATTTATATTTCTCATTTTTTATTTTTTAATATTTTTCATTTATGTTGGCTAACCTCACAGGATCTCCCTCATACTTGGTTGGAGAGCGCCTTGCTTCTCTCCATGCAAAAATGCTAAAATTTATGCAAAGGTTTCATATTGTCTCATATATGCAAAAAACACTCAAGCTACAAAACTGAAATCTATCCCAAATAAAAATTAATCATGTTACAATTTACAAACACTGAATTATATATATGCAATTGTGTTTTAATTAAGGTTGAATCAAATTAGCATTGATCCTCAGTTATTTAACCCTCACCACCATACAAAATTCAAATATAAAAAAGTTACAATGCAGTCACATAAATAAATAAAATAATTAAACCATTACATTATTTTACTATACATATACATTATTACATATTATTATGCATATGCATTTTACATTATTACTATGTATATGCATTTTTGTAAAACTAATTTTAGTATGTATTAAACTTTGTGAAATGCTCTAGATTGGTAAAGATATTTTAATTAAGGTTGAATCAAATTGAGATTGATCCTCATAATTATTCAACCCTCACCACCATACAAAATTCAAATATAAAAAAAGTTACAATGCAGTCACATAAATAAATAAAATAATTAAACTATTACATTATTTTACTATACATATACATTATTACATATTATTATTATGTATATGCATTTTATATTATTACTATGTATATGCATTTTTATAAAACTAATTTTAATATGCATTAAACTTTGTGAAATGCTCTAGATTGGTGGAGATATGGGACTCTTTATAAAAGTTTATTATAAAATACATATTAATATAAATTGTAATTTCAAGTCTATTAATTCTTCTATTAGTATAAATGGTTGTAATTTCAAATCTAATTTTGAGGAAAAATAATTTATAATTTTTATATATGTTTTAACAAATTCAATAATACAACTTCAGAGTTGGCAGAAAATTATTTGAGACTCAAATGAAAGTTTTCAAGTGTATATTGCTTGTGTGGCAGTGGGAAGGAGTTTATTATAAAACTAATTTTAATATGCATTAAACCTTATGAAATGCTCTACAATATGGATGGATTGATGCAGATGTTTGTTTCTTTATAAAGGTTTATTATAAAATACATATTAGTATAAGTTGTAATTTTAAATGCAGATGTTTGTTTTTTATAAAGGTTTACTATAAAATACATATTAATATAAGTTGTAATTTTAAATCTATTTTAATTGTTAGTATTAGTATAGATAGTTATAATTTCAAATCTATTTTAGAAAAAATAATTTATAAATTTTATATATGTTTTAACAAATTCAATAATACAACAACCTCAGATAAAACCCAAAATTATTTGATGCTCAAATGAAAACCGTTGCTTCAGGTTTTACCTTTACATTGCTTTTGGAGGACATAGGGAAGGAGTTTATTTGCAGGTTGCGGCCACAAAATCAATCCAAATATAATAAGATGGGCCACACGATTTCCCAATGCCCGTGATTGAGCTGCCATTTTTCTTTTGTTTCTTTAAAATTATATTAAGCATTTTAATAATGCTTTTAAATATTTCAAATGGATATTTTTGAGTCAGATTGTTGACCAGGGCCAGGCAATGGGCGGTGTTGAGCTGGCATTTTGGATCTCTTCATTTTAATTTCAAACGAACTTTAACTTAACATAGGAAATGTGAAGTTTAAACCTAATACAAAATGCAATGGCTGCCAAGACTTGCAGAATACTAAAAGCAGTGAAAATTCAATTTTGAATAATTTGTTTACTGCTATGTTTGTTTTTATTATGTTTCACCAAAGGCCTTGTATTATTGTTGTTATTTTTAGTTATGTAGGGATCTTCTTTAGCGAATAATTAATGGGATAATTCTCTGCACTTTGTTATTGAAATACAGAAAATCTAGGTTGACATGCTCTTGCAGGCCAGGAAGTCGATATGCTCTTTCAGGTGGAGAGATATTTAATCGGTGGGGGAGATATTGGGATTAAATAGAAGAACAAACAAATTTCACAGCTTCGCAGCTTTTCACTTGATTTTGATAGAACGAACTAAAAAGATGTTACAGAGTGACTCTTTATATGCTCAAACGAACTTTAATTTAACATATAATTTCAAATGAAATTTAATTTAACATAGAAAATGCCTAGTTTAAATTTAATACAAAATTCAATGGCGAAGACTTACAGAATTATAAAGGACGCAGTGAAAACAGATAAAATGTTTGCAAACTCACACACAATCATGTTTATTGAGATTATTTTTTTCCTTGTGGTAGATTTAAGTTTATTTGATGAATTGATTTTGGATTGATTGAACACTATATAAATATATTATTTATATGAATTTACAATATAATTTTTTTTATTTTTTTTATTTATGTCAGTTAACATAATGTCTTTTTATGTAGATCAGCATAACCTGACTTCTTTTTTATTTAAATGAACATTACCACCCTAAACTGACAGATAAGGCAGCTGCCGTGGATTATGAAGTATGATATTTTCAAGGTGTCAAGCTTAAAGTAGGTTTATGCAAGGATTTGAAAGTTTCAAAGTAGTGTCACATGATCATCGATCATGTGGATAATTTTTGTTATTTCTGAAAGTATTTCTTAAAACAATGAATTTCTAAAGGCAAATATTCAAAAGCCAATATTAAGAGTTAAAAAACTTCACTTGCATCTCGTGTTAAAAACTGAAACAAATGCATGATATAAGGAACAAAGATGAATTGTATAGTTAAGTCAATATTAAGAATTATATATATAAAGGTGAATTAGCTTCGAGATATAATTTTAGGATTTTCCATTTGGATTTACAAAACAATTTTCTTATCATCACATACTTACACTTGCTAATCAACTTATTGGTCAAAGTATTCTTTGGCCCAAAGTATTGGTTCATGGTATTGTTTCATCGTGATCCACAATTCTGTCCAAGACTCCAAGTTATAAAGTCAACTAGGGTTTACATCATTGGAGAACAAATCGTTTTATTATCAGGACTTTCAGGGTTGAAAAGAATCATCGTTGAACAGTTCAACGTTGCATGGTTTCTACTTTGTCGGCCACACAATGGACCCTTAGCATATAAGACACCCTGACGAACCATACAGTGCCAGAGGTAATTGATCCATTTACATACAGCTCAGCCTGGGGTTTACAGTCCTACAAGATAGGTATTGAAAGTATTTTAGCAGATTAAATTAGTATAAGATTATAAGATTGCAGAGATATTTATTGATATTACAATCATGTAATTATTATGCTTCAGATCAAAATACCACCTCTGGCATATATTATCACCATTTAACAAAGCCTTCAACACAGGCAATTGATTGCGCTGACATCTCCTTACAACTGACATCTCGTGCTTACATGTAATTTTTCAAAAATAGAGTTTTGGTCATCGTGCTTCCAGGGCTGCTCTCAGGGCTCACTAGCCTCAGCGCGCTCCTGCACGGCGGTTCATGGAGGACACATTGTCACCTCATGGGTTATCATTCATTATGAATCAAGATTTTGAAA
>LPNX010381545.1:288800-300606 GCA_001517045.1 Pseudotsuga menziesii
GCTAGCTCCGCTCTATACAGGATGCAGATTCCTGGTTGGTTTTCTACGACCAGGGTGACAGTTTGGTTTACTCTTATTGGGATGCTCTTCTAACATTAACATTAAAGTTGGCATCGTCTGTGGTTTTCTATACTTGAAAACATCTACGTCACTAACCTAACCTTACCTTCCGAGTGGGAAGAATTAGTGGCTCCCCACGCATGCCTAGATGAGAGATTTGGAGATTGGTAAGGTAGTAACAAACGTCTCTGCAGATGATCTGAAGGAATTTGGTTGAGAAACTAAGTTATTTTGACAATTATACCAGTTAACTGGAATTTTCAGTACTTCTTTATTTGAGTTTCAATAATCAAATTTTTAATTGGAAAAGCTCCTTCTAAAACTTCTAAAAGAACTGTGTGCTACAAGTTACACGAATAGAAAATTCCATTGGAAAGTGAGACGAGACAGAAAAAATAGTGGGTTATTGCTTATCTGAAGTATGACCAGCAGCCTTATCCAGTGTCATTAAAAAGGATATTAAATGAACTGACATCCATTTTTTTGATGTGAACATTACCACCCTAAACTGACAGATAGGGCAGCTGCCGTGGATTATGAAGTATGATATTTTCAAGGTGTCAAGCTTCAAGTGGAATCATGATATTTAAAGTAGGTTTATGCAAGGATTTGAAAGTTTCAAAGTAGTGTCACATGATCATCGATCATGTGGATAATTTTTGTTATTTCTGAAAGTATTTCTTAAAACAATGAATTTCTAAATGGCCATCATTCAAAGCCAATAAAGGCAAATATTCAAAAGCCAATATATATTGTGATAATGAAGAGTATAGTGTCTCTTTTCAGACGAAGAGAGTATAGTGTCTATACTTATATGGTTATGATTTTTATTTTAGTGGGTAGTTATTAGGTGTGGTGTTTAAAATTACAAAAATTATATATTATGATTTTTATATTAGTAGTTGTTGTACGGAATGGTTTTTAGCATTTAAAAAAATATTAAATGACTATGTATTTAAGATCATATTTTTTAAAGAATAATATATTTAAGATTTATGTTTTGTCAAAAAGTTATATAATATAGAGTTTTTTTATATGTATTTGGTAATGATGATATAACAGTGTATATGTTTGGTTGTTTTATTGGTATAATAATATAATTTTTTGGTTTATTACTTTATTTTGGAGTATGTGAAATGGGGGAAGTTGGTGCAAACATCACCTCAACACCATTTAGAAATCTTGTGTATGGGTGAGTAGAAATCTTGTAGGTGAGTGTTGATGTATATTTTTAATTAACTTAGTTAAGTTACATTGGATATCAATGTCAATTTTATATGTATTAATTGTTAAAAGATTATTTTTTGCAAGGGTAGTTAAGAAAATAATATTTGTGATGTTTACATGTATTGATCTTTAAAAGGCTATTCTTGGTCTTTTTACTCTTTAAAAGTGTAGTTAAGAAAATATTTGTGATCATTTCATTTAACAATTCTTTACAAAGTTTATTAAGATAGTGTAAAGGTTTCAATTTTTGGTACAATCTTGTAATTACAAGTCCATTATCATGGACTTGAATTTTGTTTACATCTAAGGATAGACTAGTCTTGTAGTTTTCTTTTATATGATACTAGCAACAACCACATTAAATTAATAATGTGTCTGAAAACGCCGATAGGCGTAAATTTAGGCACATACTTTTTATATTAATGTTTTTCCCTAAAGTATGTGCCTAAATTTGCGCCTATCGGCGTATTCAGACACATTATTAATTTAATGTGGTTGTTGCTAGTTTATGTCAACATAATGTTTTTTTATACTGGCTAGCATAACATGACTAACTTATAAAGCCATTTTCAGTGAATAAAAACACTATTTTTATGTATATCACCAAAACTGTGCCATAAATTGGAGAATGATAAAATAACCAGAATTGTGAATATGACATTCCAGATTAAACTCAGTCTTTAGGTCCATCTTCACTCTGCATAATGTTATTGATTCTCCGCTGCCTTCAGTATGGGCAAACAATTAGCTATTTTTTCTTATGCAAACCTCTCAAGTTATCTCATGGAAACATTTGTTCTTGACAGAAAAACCAAAACTCCATGGGAATATAAGTTGGTCTGTCTCTACTTTTGCTGATATCCCAGCATGGCAACAGCTTGAAACGAATATCACAGCATGTAAGCCATTTTCTCGGCGCCATTTTGCACAAACATAGGAAATTCGATTTCCCTTGTTAACTATGACTGTGAATCTGAGCAAGTCCTATGAATTAAGTTATCTTTCAATCCCACCAATTTTTTTTTTTGTTTTCAGTAGGTCTGTTTCAGAGAGAGAGAGAGTGTGTCTTTATGCAGCGCACTGCTCCATTGTCAATAGCTCCATCTTCATTCAGCTTATGGCCAATATACTTCAGCGCCACAACAAATTCTTTGGCTATGCGGTTTTTGTCTTTCATAGCTTAACTGTGTAATTGCATTCAGGCAAACAATTCACACTGTATATATTCTTTTCATCATCAAAAACTATTGCCCCAATGTCAAAGGCCTCGCTTAAAGCAACTTATTTTTAATTTTCAATCGATCTTCTTTAAGAACACTATATATTTATGTCTCTATTTTTTTCCTTGAGAGCCTCCATCTCTTAGATATGCATAGGTATGCATACATAATCAGTTTCCTTCTTTTCAATTCTACCCATTCCATAAGATCTCTTTTGCACCATTTTCCAATAACTTTGCCCCATCATCTGCACAGAGAAAATAAATTGATTTTTTGCAAAAGTGAAAAGAGTAAAAACGCAAGACAATGACAATTTGTTTTGGGAATAAAAGATTACACAATATCTTTTATTTCCATTTCCACACGTATTGCTATTTTTCATTGTGAGAGGACACCCTTGGCACAGTGTATCCCAAGGAAGTGTCTTTATTATTGTTGTTACTCAAGTAGAAGAGGGTGTATCACTCATAGGGATTCATATTTGTCTTGTTTATCAATTCCATGGGTCATTAAAGAGAACAGAGAGCTGTTCACTCCTCCAAAGGAACAGGGACACGAACACAACCAGATATTTGGGCTCCATTTTTGTCTAGATTAATCACATAAAGTTTTCCAATGACTGACATTTGACTTACGTATTCATATCTTACATCTTCAACCTTCACCTAGTATTGTAACTACTATTTCGAAAGCCAACAAATTATAATGGCCAAGTATAGTAGGGATGGGAACAAATTATAACGTCCAGAGTTTCAAAACCAAATTACCTCACGCTCACTATTTTCACTCCTGTATCAACTCTTTGTGTTAATAGTTGGATGTTGCACGAAAAAGAGGAGAGCTAGATATTGGGAAAGAAACGAACCAAGAAAAATAAGACAACAATATCATGGAAAAGAGCCCAATGGTGCACAATCAATAATTGTGGTATGCAGAATCATACTTTCATGGTTTTCATTATTGTTCTAAAAAAATGATTTGATAAGAATTTTTTTACTGCAATCTCATGGTTTAAATTTTTTTTTACTGCAATCTCATGGTTTAAAAACTTGATCTCATATGAATTTTCTTACTGCAATCTCATGGTTTAAATAAATATGGGGGAAACCTCATATTCAAATTTTTGGGGAAATCACATGGTTACATGGTTTGTATTGGCATGGTTTTAAATTTAGGGAAAAGGCATGGATTTAATTTTTAGGAAAACAAGGCATGGTTTAAAGGGAGATCCCTTGGTTTTAATTTTTTCGGAAATCCTATGGTTTTTAGGAAATCAAATGATTTTTGGGAAATGGTATGGTTTTAATTTTTGGAAAATCCCATAGTTTTTAGAGTTGGATGTTATAGGGAAAAATTAAAGAAAACCAGATTGCAGAAAAGAACAGACACAAAAACGCAAGGCATATAATAGCATGGAAAAGAGCCCAATGAAACAATAATTTGTATGTAAATCATAACTTGATATTTTAAATTATTGCTGTAAAAAATTGATCAGAAACAATAATGGGTATGCAAATCAATATGGAAGCGTTTTTGCCACTTAAGGATAACTTTCTAATTTCTTAATAACCCTATGCTAACCCATGAACACATCCATGAACAGTAAACCGTCCTTAACCCAGTAATTGACCAAAACTTAAATCAGTACACAGTTGAAAGAATTTTTGAAAGAATTTTGGGACAGACGACTTTACACTGTAGAAGCTTTAACATCTTCAAAATCATAAACGCGGTCTGATCTTCACAATCCAAAAAGCAGTCCGAGCAAATAATAGGTGAAATCTGTGTTTGTGTGGACTTTTGCAGACTCATTGAGACCTGCCTATTTCCTACACCTTTCAGAGATGAGATTCTCAAAACAATTTGGGCATAATGCAATTTTGAGCATAATGGGTTCTCTAGCGAATGAAGCAGTTTGAGCATAATGCAATTTTGGGTTGAGGCCCGAGGCTTTGACACCAAGCCATCACACATTTATTGCATGATACCTATCCACACATTTATTGCGTGTATCATGAATATTGCATGATACTGCTTCTAAGTGATATCAGGTACAGTATTGAGCCTGGAACCGGTAGCTAATGTTGGAACTATAGGCAAACGCTGGAAGGCATACTAGCACATTATAGAAACGTGTGGTCTAACGTCCTTCTAAAGGAACTCTAATTAATAACGGTTTTGTTCACAACCTTTACCCTGTAATAAGTGAAAAACGATGGTGGGATAAATATAATCCTACTAATAACAAGTGGCTACGTGGTAGCAATACCCGTCGATGAAGAAATTTGTTGTAGATAAATGCATTCCTACTGGTCATATTTGTAATGAATAGTTGCAGGCCTGGAAATTCGATTTTCTTGTGCCTTTCAATGAAAATTTAATGACTGGTTCAAGTTTTCCTGCCTCTCATTTGAGGGTTTAACCAATTTTGTTGTGTCAATTTATTTTTTATATTATATATAAATGTGAATAAAATATTTTTTATATTATATATATATGAGTAAAATATTTATATAGAAATTTACTAAGTCCAAGTGTACAACAACTACAATAAGCAAATTATAAAATTTTATTGGAGAAAACTTTTCAGATTCCTCTTTGAAAAATCAGAAGGCTCCTTCAAACTACATAGCTGAAGACTAATAATATAATTAGAAACACAAAATATAAATAAATACAATACACATACACAGAAATAGAGAAGTCCAGTATTTATGTGTTCTTGGATAACTGGAAATTAAGAGCAGTTCAAAAGCACAACAGCCAAGGATAGTTAGGTAAGTTTTAGTAGTTAACATAGATATTAAAATTTTTCACTGAATATCTAAATTCATAAATGTCAAATAGACATTTCAAATATTTTTTTACCTGTCAATATTCACATGTTCATCACCAACTTACATATCAAATACGTGTAAAATGAAAAAACTTTATGTAGAAAATCAAATTCCAGGCCTACATAGTTGTCACTTCCAGAATGTATGTGGTTTGCTTTGCGGGTGAATATTTTCCACATCTGGACTTTAACTACCTATAGTAGTGATGGCCTTTATCACCTTTTTGGTCGTTAGTCTCACTGATCGCACTTTGCTCTTGAACACGTCTGGTTATAGTAATCCTTGCTTATACCTATGCCACTACTTGTGACTGCAACTGCATTGACCGCTAATGATGATAATGATAATGATAATGAGGAAGCTATACATATTAGCATGCAAACAATTGCAGCTTTGTATAGTGTGGTTGGCTACGAAGCTAATGATTAGTGTAAAGAGTTAATGAAAAATGAGAATTGTGTCCACACACTAAGAGTGTACTGTTCGAAGCTGATATTATTAGTGTCTTTGAATAATGTTCTTTAAAAGGCATTCACTCGTTCATTTTCATGGGAATATTGGTTTCTCTCCAGGTAAGTGCCAAAGGGTTGTTGAATGTTTTCATCAAACAACATTTCTGGGAGAAAATTAACTAGCTTACTGTGCAGGATTTAATGCCATGGCTGCTGCACAACAACTAGTTAGATCTCAAACCGATTAAGATCTTGGTTCCCATTAAAGCTTAGACACCAACGGCCTGCTTGGCTCCCATTAAAGCTTAGACATTAAGTTGGTTATTGATTGCCATTTTGCCACACACGTGCAATTGCCTTGGAAGAAGCGAAAACTCCCCTGGCTTAATAAGTTTAGCCACCTGGTCATAAGATGTGTCTTTCAACAACTTTCAAAAAGTAAATATGAAAACACAAACCAAACAGTTGAACAAAATATATTAGCATTTCCATATATAATAGAAAAAAACCATGATTTTTTAGTTAGTTTGTTTAGTTTGCGTTTCATCAAAACGTTTACTCTGCTATCACGAATTCTTTTGAATTCACAAAAGTTCAAATGAAATCTTATTTCACATTTGGACCACTTGGCA
This sequence comes from Pseudotsuga menziesii, assembly GCA_001517045.1. NCBI lineage: Eukaryota > Viridiplantae > Streptophyta > Pinopsida > Pinales > Pinaceae > Pseudotsuga > Pseudotsuga menziesii. Next base: position 295,229 of record LPNX010381545.1, read on the forward strand.
CAAATGAATTAATATGTAATGATCGCCTGCTTTTCATTGTCCATAAACAGTTTCGTGATATCAAACTTCTTTAGTTGAAACAATTTGGGTCCATGTGGATAAATGAATTAGTAACTGCCGCTTCAACTATTACTAACCAGTTAAAAGAGAAAAAGCGTTTTTCCTACCAGTACACAGTATACAATACATTGAGAGATGAAAAGCATTATTCCTTACAAAAACATAGTATACAATGCAATGAGAAATTAAAAGCATTGTTCCTGACAAAAGTATTATATTTTATTGGAAGCATGGGAAACTACTCACGTTTTATATTGAACTCTACGTATAAATGAGTTGGTTTCCAATGGAAATATTTTATGAAATGATGATAAAATGTATTGCAAAAGAGAAAAATACCAAAAATGGAAAAGTCTATTTTATATTGAACTCTGTGTTTTTGAAAATAAATTTATATATACATCCATGCAAGTTATGATGCAAGAGACAGGTCCATTAACCAGATTGCACTAACTGAGCACTACATTGTCTCCTTTTTATAATTGTCTCCTGTTCTATAAATAAATATGTTTGGTTTTTTATTTATGTTTTTAGTTTTTTAAAGAAGCATATGTCCACGGTAGTTATTTGACAGGTTTTTTTGTTTTTATTTTATTTTGAAGAATATGGTTATACATATTTCATAATATATTAATATATTTTTTATTTAATTAAATTTATATAATATATTATTACATTAACTATTTAACTATTTACCTAATGTTATGAGTTGTTAGATTTTTTTTTTCAAAATTAATTTTTTTCAAAATTAATTTTTGTAATGAAATTTACAATTTGCTTTTAATTAATCATCTAATTTGCTTTTAATTAATCATATTTATAAGTAATTTTGAAGTGTCATAAAAATAAAATAGTATAATTATTTATAAGTAATGTTACGAGTTACTAAATGATTTTTTGTCTTCAAAATTAATTTTTTTTAATAAAATTTACAATTTGCTTTTAGTTAACCATATTTATAAGTAATTTTGAAGTGCCATAAACTTATACAATAAAATAATATAATTATTTTTGAAAAATTTATAATGACAACTTATAAATGTCAATGTATTTTATTTTAATTTAAATAAATATAATGTATATTTAATTCAAATTTATGATGGATAAACACAAAATTCTCTTTAAGCTTTCAGCCATTGAAATAATAATTAAAATTTTGAAAAATGATGTGCCTGCTAATAAAGATGTATGCAACAGGTAGAGTCCAGAACCATGAATCACCAAGGCAGAGATTACTACACAACAGGCGGAGTCCATAAGCATAAAAAATATAGACATGTGGGTGAAATTAAGGACTTATGGTTAGAGTAGTTCTATGTACCATAATAATAATAATAATAATCTATTTTTAAGGCCACCCCCAAACTAGACACCAAATTGGTGTATGAGACCCCTTGTTTCTGGGAAAGGGGCCTCCTCTGCACACCTATTTAACTGCGTACTGCTCCTCTAGATTTGAACCTGTAACCTCCTAAGAGGAAAGACGTACTCTTCTCTTAATTTCAGTGGTCTCTCTTATTCAATAATGTGGTGAATGCTTAGAATGTACCCATTTTGATGCCTCGCCAATTAGCTGTTGGTATCTAGTTCAATCTCAACAGGGTGAGGTACAAAGCAACAACTGCAAGATTCATCTGGTTGAGGACAATATTAGTAAGCGTTGGAATGAAAAAGAAGGTAATGCTTCACTACCATTATTGAGATAATAGCACTGAAATTTTAAATTAAATTTAGTTGCTGTATGCTTGGAATCCTCATTTAATTTTAAATTAAATTTAGTTACAGTATGCTTGGAATCCTTCTAGGAAGAATGGTTTTACAAAGATTAAAGGTGATTGTTTAAACCAGAATAAATTATCCATAATAAGCATAATGGTATTTGTGAGAGATTATTTAAGGAGATTAATACAATTTTTAGAATAAATATCAACTAATGTTAATTGCTGCAAATAATTACTACACGGAACAATTGCATCCATATTGCTCCACACTCCTGCCAATAATAATTGGTTACAATTATTGTTGAGGCAAAATATTGTTTGTAATGAACAATTGCATCAATATTGTTGAGGCCAAATATTGTTGTACACAAGGATGGAGATTCTTGTTGTAGTAGTATCTGATGTAGCTTTTCTATGTGGACGCAGGCCATTAAGGATTAGCATTTCCGGATATTTTCCAAAATAACAAGATAGTTTCTATTAGTTACATTGACCTTAAACAACTAGAAGCTCTTGAGTTGCAGAGTCATACCCCCAACTATTGAGATAGTCGAGATCCAGTTAGGGCTCAGCATAGTAAAAACTAGTCCAAAAGATTGGTAAGTGATTATTTTTACTAGTTCTATTTTGAATGATTTAAATAGTGTTTAATTGATTCATAGATGATGACATTCAATGAAAGCTCGTCCAATTAGGGCTTAATGCACAAATTTGATAAATAAATAATTTTTTTAGCATTAAAAATTGTGTTTTTGCAAGCCACTAGTGTATTAAGGGTTGATTCGGCATTGATTCATTGATTATCTTATGCCTATCCCTCTATTCTCACCCCCTTTTACAGTAATTAATATGAAAAAAGTGAAATTAGCTTTGCCAGGTTGCCAAGCCAAATATGGTGGTATTAAAGCACTCTGCCAACAATTAGGTAATTGCAGATGGGTCTGACAAAAAAACATCAATTGCTAGAAAGATTTCATGGGCTTTACACAAATAGAATGCTCGCCTAACAAATCTGCATGGAGCAATAAACTATTTTGTGAACATTTGCTGCAAGTCCATATGCTTCTGGATAAATTTAAATATTATGTGTGTTTGCCACTGACTATAAATTTGGCTTACTATCACATTGTTGCCAGGTATGACATTATGTCATAATGGCGCCCAACAGTTGGCATAATCGTGTGGTGGATTTCAAATGTTGGGTGAATTTAACAAAGTCTATGCCAAGTTTAGGCCATGCACACATGCATCCAGCATATGGGGGCATCAACTTCCAGAAGGCTCAGCGAGTGCATGTGCACCCACCTGTCGTCCAAGGAAATTCTGGATAATTGGGAAGGTGATGTTGTATACCTTTGAAGACCTTATTGTTTATTTTCTTATGCTTTCCCTTGAACCAGCAGTGCATTGTTCCTATGAAAAATCCTAGCAGTTGAAGGGACGAATAGTTGAAGAATCATAGATGAAAAGGGACGAGCCAAAGGAAGTCATTGATGAGGTAATAACATGGAGTTCAAACTCTTTTTTGTGTTGTAAAACGCAATTGCGCTCTTCACTTCTCAAAAAAGCTGAAATTATGAAACATGTATTTGTCACCATGCATATATATAATTTGCTCTTACTTGGCACATATTGCTACAACACTTTTTATTTTAGCAGAAAAATCCTTCATATGTTCATCTGTTTTTTGTATTTTAGTAGATTTCCCTGAATCTAACGCTACATTTTATTTTTTTCTTTATAAGTGCATGTTCTGTACAATTTTGTAGCAATTGCAGTTGAGGTTCACAATGTCCATGCCAATGTGATGGATTGTAAATGAAACATAAAACAATGGAAGTGTAAGAGCAACGAGATGGTGCAAGATTATAACTCACCTTGACTTGTAGAAGCTACGAGATCTGTTCTTAACAAGAACTGACTACGGGCGAGATTTGTTCTTAACCAGAACCCACTGATCAAATTCTTCATTTGCTTTCTTCCACCTAAACACCCGATTTGGATAGAACATCGGCTGTGTTGTTCCTTTATCAGTAAACATGGGTGAATGAAATATTCTAAAATAATCTCATATATCTAAGGATGTCCTCGATATATCTAAGGATGTCCTCGTAGTGGGCGAAGGAGAATGTTTTTGGGAGGACGATTGAGTCTGAGCCAAATATATCTAATGAAATAATCTCATATATCTAAGGATGTCCTCGTCGTAGAGTCTAAGGATGTCCTCGTCGTAGAGTGGGCGAAGGAGAATGTTTTTGGGAGGACGATTGAGTCTGAGCCAATCAAGTACGAGTTTGGAATCATCAAAAATATGGATCTCACGATATGCTAAACTGTAAGGCCAAATAAGTAAAAATTTCAGAGCTTTCAGCGCAGCCATGTTGTTTGTAGCTCTGCAAACTTGTGCCATCAATCATCATCTAAGTGAAGGATGCCTCCAACTCAACCATCTCCATCTTGTGCTACATCATCAAAATATCTCCATCAACAAGATTTATCATCAAAATATCTCCATCAACAAGATTTATCATCAATCTCTGCTCTAATAACTCTCTGGAAAGGCATATTCAAGGTTTGGGGAAATGTGGGTTTTGCAATAGGCCCAAGTGAAGATCACAAAAATTAGCCAAAGTTCTACACAAAATGTATTGGACAAGTAAGATCATAAAAATTCACATAAAACCCTTAAATATTTAGGCAATCTTATAAACCAAAATTATCTTATAAATAAAAATAATAAAAATTGCTAAACACTTAAAACTATAAAATATTTAATTTAAAATTATGACTTTAAAACTAACTTTACTTTAAATTTTATTATTATTACCACCCTATTAGAAAATCAAGGTTTATAAAACTATTCCAAGGACCCAAATGACCCCAGCCACTCCCCAGTACGTTTATACTATAACCCCATGCCTATTACACGCCCATGCTTTGTTTGCATAATAGAACAAGCGGGGCTGCTAAAGGCAGCAAGTCCCTGCCTTTAGCATTAGAGAATATTATGTAGATTGCGCCATGCGGCTTCATGTTCACAGTTGAGTTTTCTACTAGATAATGGTGTAAACATAAAACTTTGTATAAATAATGTTAATCTAGTCGGAGCCGGGACCAAAAAGTTAAATAAGTTCGATTTTTTTAGTTGGGAAAGAAATTGTGTCATAAAATAACTTTCGGTTGATGTGTTGATTGAACATCACGAAAGCTAGATTGAGAGTATTTAAAATACAAATGTTAATATATAAATTTGACTTTGACTTGGTGCTCAAATTAAATAAGTGATGACAACACAACTTGTTAATGTAATTTAATTGAGATTAAGAATGAATAAAAGTTGAATTAAAAAGTCATCGAGAGTTTTATGCATATGGATATACTAAAACATATGTTCTTAAGATAGGCATGCCATGTATCTTAGTCATGCTATGCACCGACTCTTCATTGTTACATATGTCGAAGATAATAGTTTAGTGAATATCACGTGTACACTAATACTCATAATTTAATTCACGGAGTCGATTACGAGTGTCCTCTCTAGTTATACGTGTTCCTCCGTAAAAGAAGTCACCCCTGACATCGCATTTGATCTACAAG
>LPNX010381546.1:7373-41709 GCA_001517045.1 Pseudotsuga menziesii
AGAAGATATAGTGTGCATGTTGCTACATCATGTTTCCTATAGGAAATTTGTTTGGTTTAATTTTCTTACTTTGTGAGAGTTATAATTTTGACCATCAATCTTGTTTTGTACTTATCTATAACGATTCATAACTTAGATAATTTGTTTTATATGCTTAATGCTCTCTCTATTTTCAGCCATGCAACAATCCAGATTGTTTATACTTGCACGATATAGGTACACAGGAAGACAGTTTTACAAAAGAGGAGATGGTTTCTACATGTGCAAGGTATGATGTAGGAGTCTCTTATAGTTTTGCTTCAGCATGAATCTCATTTTTATTTCCATCTCTTCTTACAATCCCTTTTCGTTTGTGTTAACTAATGTATGTCTCTTATAGTTTTTGTACGCTCTACAACCAGATAAGGGTCATCTGAAAAGTTATACAGGTCATGTGCTTGGTTCTTTCTGCATAAAGGTAAATGGATTTACTTAACATATAATATTCTTTGAATACATTGATATTACTGCATTTGTAGCTGTATTTCTATATTGAATATAGCAGGTGAACACGCTTGTCTTCTCTAGCAAGTTTACAAAGGATAATGGTGAATATTAATTGTGAAATACCTCCCTGAGCTGGTTAAGATTATTAATGACAACTATATATATGCACGGGTGGCAAAGTTTGGTGATAAGTCCTGTATTTTGTTTTTGCAATGATTTATGGAGTTTGAGGATATGCCCTTATCTGAAATCCTTATGGGATGCTTAGGTGGCAAGGTGGGGTGCATAACTTTTGAAGAGAAATGTTTTGACCATATCATTTGCACCAAGGGATTCACAAGAAGCCCAAGTGCAATTTTATTTGGAGCGAGGCGTGCCTGCTGTGATTGGTGTAATGGGGACACAGCAGCTTCCTTACCCTTCCCATAGTAGGGATCGAAACGTCGAGATTTGCGAAATCATCCAACGCAGCTCCTTCTTATTTACAATTCTCCACTGCGTAAATGACTACTTTCATAAATACTAGTTACTGGTAAGTTGTAATAGCAATAATTATGTAGTTTGTAGATTGATATCTATCATAAATTTGTTTGAATATCATCATTGTCAAGAAATAACAACTTCTTAAAGGGTGCTAGCTCAATGGTAGAGCGCCTGCCTAATTATGGGCAGGAGGTTGGTGGTTCGATTCCTCCGTGCCCTATCATAAATTTGTGGCTACAAAAACGACTAAATTCACATATATACGACTATTAGTAGCTAATTTCTCGTATCTTAGTCGTATTTAGCTTAGTCATTAATATGTTAACTTCTAGTAGTTTATTTAGTCGTATATTTGGTTATTAATGGTTGCAATCAGTGACTAAATCAGCGACTAAATCAATGATTAACTCAGTGACTAAATCAATGACTAAATCATTAACTATCAATGACTAAAACAATGACTAAATCATTGACTATCAATGACTAAATCATTGTCTATCAATGACCAAATCAATGACTAAATCAGTGACTACTAAGTCAAGCTATTAATGACTAGTGAAATACGACTAGCTATAAGATAGTGGTAATTTGATACTATTAGTCACCGATTCAAAAATAGTCGTTTATAGCCTGATTTTAGTCATTTTTTTAGTCATTAATTTCTCATTTTCTACTAGTGGATGGTTGAAGATCAAAGTGAATTAAATCAACGGCTGATATGATTTCCAGAGGGTGAACTAGCGCGATGGATAATTCCGAAGTGACCAGCGGAATTTGGTGCATGGCGTATGATCCGACGGTGGAAAGTTAAAGACGGATCACATCAATGGCTGAGAATAATTCTGGGGATCGAAGCTGCACGACGGTTAAAGCGACGGAGCCCAGTGGAATTTGGTACGTGTCGCCCAATCCAATGGCTCATGATAAAGGGCGATTTCATCGACGGTGGGAGAGCATTCCGGGATGGAGACTGGCGCGTTGATTATCTCCAAGATGCCTGGCGGAACGAGGTACGTGGCGCACAATCCAAAGGCCAGAAATTAAAGAGAGATCAGATCTAGGGTCTTAAATGAAGCCGAAAAATAGAAGTGCATGGCGGTTAAGAATAAGTGGTAGTTGTGGAAAATAAATGTTGTCTACGTGGTGAATTATGTGGTCCTATAAAGGCAGGGTTGACCTCTCCAATGATTATTTTATTTGCTTGGGACCCGGCGAAAAGGACCTGGCGATTTGGGAGCTTCCATTTGTTAGTGCCAGGCATGTTCCGAACACACACCTCCACAGTAAGCCAGGTAGGACTTAAACCCTGTAACTCTTTCGTCCAATTACCATTGTAAATTAAGCAATGGACCAAGGGAGAGAGATTCGTGTGTCTAGTCAGGTCGCAGATGATAGAGAGGAATTTTTAGTAGACAGACACAGGGGCGTGTGCGACCCCTTCCTATCCACAGGGAGCGTGTCTGGCAGCAAAGAGAAAGTGTGGTCTTATTACTTATAGGGGAATGATGTTCTGAATGTATGCAAGTCTTTTTTGTACCATTTCTCCCTCGAGCAAACCCTCCACTTACCGAAATTTGCTGAGTGGTGTGCGGTGAACTATTCTCCCTCTCAGAGGATTATTGTGAGTCGGTCTGCGTCTAAAATACTGTGTAAAATTGATGCTTTAGTCGTCAGAGAAAACCTTAGTCTGCCCAAAAATTACCCTGTAAATCGTGAGTCTGTAAATGAGTCTGTCCTTGCTGAGTTTTTCAAAAATTATGAAAGTGAAAGTCGCTGTCAATTCTTGTCAAGTATCCTGAAGGAAGGTCAGTCCCTTGAAGGTCTTTTCTTGCCTTACCCCTTGCACATTTTTAGGACTGAAGTGCAATTGGTAATGTCTCTGGTCTGCCAAGTGTTAGGTCTAGATGTCGATTGTCATATAGGTGATGTCATCCTAGGTTTCTTATTAAGAATAAATTCTCTAAGCCCTGAGTCCCAGTCAGTCCCTGTGCTTAATTTAGATGAATACCTTGCTGAAGCAATCCACCTTCAGTTGACTGAGTTTCCCAAGGTCCAGTTCTTTAGGTTTCAAACATACTTGCTTAACATGCTATTATGCTCTAATGTTACCGAATTGAAATTCTTAAGTACTCTATGCTCTTCTGATTTTCCCAAGCAAATCAACATGTTCGAATTTGCTAGTTCGATCATGTCCGAAATGTACAAAATGTTGTTTGATGAGGACCTGCCCCGTGTCCTAGACGAGATGAGATGCCTAATGCAGTCGTCACCCGAAGATCGGGTGGGTGACTGGTTCCTGTAGAGAGGTTACACAGTGTTAAGAGTATATGGCTTTATTGGTCAGCCTTACAGGCTACCCTCCTTCTTGACCCCAAGGATTTTCACACTAGAGTTCATGAGGCAGAGATTGCTGTCTGAGGAAGAGCACTTTGGTGCTTTCAAGAAATCTTCAAACATTAAATTTCCACTCAAAGTCGGCCCTTTCATTTTTAAAGGTAAAGGCGCCCTGGCTTTTATAGAAAAGTTGTTAGAGAATATGGATTTCATAAAAGATGTAAATATGAATTACAACCCCGACCATGTGATCTCATTGAGAAAACAGGAAAACAAGAATAAACCATTTGAGCATCAGGCTATTGAGGGGTTAGCTGAAATGGCCAATTTGCTGCAGTGTACAGACAGGTCAAATTATGATGAAGAGACACATACCATACCGGTCACAGCGACCAAAATAACAGAAGGTGGCTGGTATTGTGGTCAAGAGGAGTTTGTCTGAAGCTGAGAGTATGGATATAGATGAGGAGGGGCCCCATAAAAGGGAAAAGATTCTTGAAAGTGGTGAAATTGTAGACGAGGAAGTTTCTGATGGTTCCAAAAGGGTTTCCCTAGTTCCCATGAAAGTGGTGCAAGTAAGTCAATTCTCTTTTGAAAATGTGGAGGGTGATGTAGACAGTTCGGAATCATGCCACGTGTTCAAGTCAAAGGAAGAGTTCAAAACTAGCTACATGGACAAGGGGAAACAGTCTATGGAGGAAACGAGAAATTTGCTCCCGAAGGTGAGAAGTTTGTACAGTTCGAAAACCTCTCTGGTCTCTACTAGAGATGCTGAGAGGAATAATTTTAAAATGGCTATGGTAAGTGACAAGAGGATGGCTGAAATGGAGATCCGGTTAGACAAAATCAGCACTCCGGATAAAATTCAACTTCATAAACAGACCAGCGATATCATCTACTCAGACTTACTACAAGCCATGGTGAGGATTAATAAATTGCAAGTTTTGATAGACAAACTGGAAGTTCAATTAAAACATGAGAGAGTGGAAAATAAAGCAAATGTTGTTCAGATTAGGAAGCTGCAGACAGACATTTCTAGTTCCGACAGTACCCAGGCAATCAAGAGGTTGTTAGAGGAAAAGGATAATGCACTCTAGGTCCTGAAGAAGAAACTGAAGATCCCAGGTGATGAACATGTTCAATCATCTGAGTTGCTAGATCTCCAAGAAGAGAAGGATAAAGTCCATCAAGAGATGATGGAATACAAAGGAAGAGCCAGAGAGCTACAGGAAGAAAAAGAGAAGTGGGAAGCCGAAAGGGAGGAACTGTTATCCCAAATCTCCTTGATGAAAAAAGATCAGAATGAAGAGAAGGAGATTATGGAAGAGTTTATGAGCCAGACTCCCACCGGTGAGGACCTGTCTATTGTAAATATCCAGAAGCCATTAGATGATTTCTCTACTGATGATTTATTCGTGCCAATGTCCCAGGTGAGTTTGAAAGAAGAAGCAATCAAAGATTTGAAAGCAGAGAATGAAAAGATGAAAGCTGAATTGGCCAAAGTAAATGAAAGCAAAAAGCAAATACTGCAGGATAGAAATCAATTACAAAAGAAATTTAATGAGCTAAAGGAAAAGTGCATTGGGAAGGGCCCCCTTCAGGGGGCAAAACATATCATTTGGGATACCCTGTGTATAGAGATTACCAAGTTCTGGCACTACCTAAATTTTATTGATGATTTGAATATAATGATAAATTCGGCTCACCAGAGATTAAAGCTGGTAAATGAACATATGGAGAAAAGACCTCTTGCTACAGCTCAAAACACACTAAATTTTCTAAATTCACTATCATATTAGAAGTTGCATGAATTGGGCATAAAGGACAGAGTATCAATAGTGATGTGGGAAAAAAGAATCATCCATAAGCATCACTTAATCAAAACGGTCCAAGACAAATCAGAAGGATTGTTGCTGCAGGTTAATAATTTTAAACAAGAGTTTAAAGAACTGTTCGAGGACGGACTGCCTTGTTTCTGGGATGGAGAAGGGCGCATGTTCCCACAGGAACATTATCATAACCTGCTTGTTCAATGCTGCATGGACCACTCCAAATGCAATGATTTGGAGAAAAGCCTGACAGGGAAGACCATCGTGGATATGTTCACAGAAGATTTCGAGATTCTGCAGAAGTTCGCCATCATCAGGAGCAGATTACCTAGAAAATCCTATGAAGCATATATGGAGCTCGAAGTATCCATTCGGGAAATGACGGAGTATGACACCCCGAGCTCAGAGCAGTGGAAAGCTGTGGAGCGGTTTGGAAAGACAAAGTATATTCTCCATCCCTAGAAACAGGTGTCATGCACTGAAGAGCTGATGGGGCAAAGGTGTGGAGCTGATGGGGCAAAGGCGTGGAGCTGATGAGGCAAAGACGTGGAGCTGATGGGAGAAAGTTTGTTATCAAGTTGATTTGTACTTTATGATCTGTTAGGATTGGAGTTGTAACAAACTTCCTAGGGGTTATGAATTCAGTTACAAACTCTAAATTAAGCCGATCATTCTGTTATTGATCTCCTTGTTGGAGCACCGATCATTTTATGTATAAATATGCATCTTTTTTAAGAGATGGGGGTTGGAACCCATCGGGTGGTGAATAATTTTGGAGAACATATCTTTTTTTGAAATAACAAAGTGAATGCATGAGGTTTTGTCAGAGATTCATGTGTTGTTGATATTGCGGTATGTGCCTCTTTCTTTATGTGATTGTATTTCCCTTGTGTAACATTCCATTCTGTTTCTTCCTTGTATCTGGAATATAGAGTTAGATGATTGGAATTCATATGTTTATGCTTTGGTCATCATTTCAGATATTATATGATTTTTTCTCCTAAATTTGATATAGAACTCATCATTGTTGATGCTCTGTATTAATGGGTTGTTTCTTCATCTCTTCTGTTCCACCTGAATCAATTTGAATGACTGTGATGATGTGATTACCTTGCCTTTGATAAATATCATGTATATGTATTTGTGGTATCTTTATGTGGTATATGACTCCATGCCCAATGGTTATGTGATTGTTTCAGCCAAATACATAAATCTTTGAATGTTATTTTATATCTGGTTTTGTTAAGTCTGGTCCTGTTAAATCTTTATTGAGAGATCCCTCTCTGGAAGAAAATACTAGTTTATTCCTAAAGTGGTTTTGCTGTTACCTTGGAGTTTACCTTTTACAACCTGGGTACATTCCGAGTGCTAACAAACTGGACAGCTGAATATTCTGAGATGGATGACTTCTAGTTTCTTGCCAAAAAAGACTTCTTCAGGTGTCTTATTCTTGAGTACTCTGTGTGGATTACGTTTATGTACACACACTGCTGTTCTGGCAGCTTCTGCCCATAGATGCATAGGAATATCTTGATCATGAAGCATTTCTCTTGCAGCTTCCATGATAGTTCTATTCTTCCTTTCTGCAATCCCATTCTGCTGTGGATTATATGGAGTGGATAACTCCTTCTTAATCCCTGAGTCTTTGCATAAATCTTTGAATTCATTTGATCTGAATTCTCTGCCATTATCTAATCGAAAGGTATTGATCTTCCTTTCAGTGTGGTTCTCGATCAAGGCTTTGAATTCCTTGAAATTGTTGAATACTTCATCTTTGTTCTTCATGAAGTAAATCCATGTCTTCCTAGAAAAGTCATCAATGAAAGAAACATAGTATACATACCCGCTTAGTGAACTTGATGACACCAGACTGCATACATCGGAGTGAATGATTTCCAAGATTCCTTTTTCCTTGCTCTCGCTACTTGGAAATGTCTTCTTTGTATTCTTTCCTTTCGCACATCCTTTGCAGACTCCATCATGTTTTGCTTGAATTTCTGGAAGACCTTCAACAACTTTGCTTGCAAGTGGTAGTGCTCTGTAATGCACATGTGCAAGCCTTCTATGTCAAAGCTAATTTGGCTCTACTATGTCATGGACTAAAGCTTGTTCTGGATGGCCCTTCAATTTGTATAGACCTCCTTTGTGTTCCCTAATCACTAATGCATCATTAATAGTCTTTCCCTTTGGCCACATCATAACTTTGCCATCTATAAATGAAACCCCCATTCCTTTTGCATCTAATGTAGATATGGAGAGAAGGTTCTTCTTTATTCCTAGTACAAAAAATACATCTTGCATCTTCATAGACTTTCCAGAGTCTAGCTTATAGGAGGATTCCCCACTACCTTTTATTGGATACTGGTAGTCATCTCCAAGTTTCACCTTGTGAGGTGATTCATGTTCTGAAAGTTTTACAGACGACTCTGTGAATCCTATCATATCTTTGGAAGCCCCACTGTCTATAATCCAATCATTGCTTCCATGTGCGATGTTTCCCGTGAGAGCAGAAATCAAGACATATTCTTCATCACTTGAAGAGTCTTCACTTTCATATCTGGTTCTCTTTGTGGAAGGTTCATCATCCTCTATAGCATGAGCATGATGTCTTCTCTTGTTTCCCCTTTTCTTATTTTGTCTTTTAGGACAATCTTTTGCAAAGTGTCCTACTTCATCACATGTATAACATCTGCTTCTAGACAAATCTTTTCTAGAGATAGTTTTATGGAAATGCTTACCTCTAGAGTGATGAGAACTTCTTTTTCTTTTCTTGGAATGAACTATGAGGGCTTGATATTCACTTCCCATCTTTTCTTCTCGAGCTTCTATCTGAGCTTCTTCTTGAGAGCATTCTTCCCATAGTATATTGAATTTGAATAACTTCTTTCTGGTACATATCCCTTCAATAAAGGAGTCCCATGATCTAGGGAGACCATTCAAGGTGGTCATCAAAATCTCTGCATTCTCCACTTCTTCATCTATTGCTTCCAATTTTTCCTTGATCTAAGAAACTCTTGTAAAGTAATACTAGATGGTCTCAGCATTCTGGATCTTTACATTCTTTAGTTGGTTTCTCAGAGTAATCTCCTGGTTTATGTTCTTCCCTTCAAACAATTTTGTTAGGGCACCAAACATAGCTTTAGGTGTCTTTAGGGAGGACACCTATGGTATGAGGTGATCCTTGATTGAATCAGCAATAATCCTCTTTTCCATAACCAACTTCTTCTTGTGTAAGGCCTTAGCCTCATCTCCCTCTGGAACTGGAACATCTTCATTGATATAGGAGTCCAACTCATTTTCTTCTAGGATCAAGGAGATCCTATACTTCTAAGATCAGAATTTATCAACTCCCTTAATATTTTCATCAAGCTTGGTATGATGAGAAATATTAACTGAGAACCTCAAATGGAAATACAAAATATTTAGATCTTACCGAGTCAAGATGTTGGATCTGGATTTGGAACTGAATTTCTGTAGTGCTGGTTTAGGAGCAGATTAGGGTTTAGATTTTCCAGAGTTCCGTCCAAACAAATGCTTTGATATTGATCTCTAAACTTCAATTTTGAGGAGGAGATGAATCTAGTCCTAGGCTCACTGAAAAATTCCACTTCTGTGGAAAGCCCTAATTTTTTGCAGTAGTGTTGGGTCCAAAACTAAAAAAGGCTCAGAATTGGATTCTACTTTGACAAAAAGATGCGCCCTAGGGAGGACAGTTAATCCTACCTTCTTTTTCTGAAAATATGTGGAGAGAGATACACAAAGTAGGAATCCCTAGTTCCCACAGCTGCACAATGTCTTCTTCTTAGGTTAGCTCTGATACCATGTTAGAATTTTATCATTGAAGATAGAATTATGTTAGGATCTTTAACTAAGAGAATAACAAGTACAACAATCAAACACAAGAGACAATGAACACAATTTTTTTCCTCGGGGAAACCATAAATGGAGAAAACCCCACAACTTCCTTAGAGATAGAATCAACACCAAAAGTAAAACCCCAAAACAGTAAGATGATCTCCCGACAGTAGTAGCCTCTTTCTTACTAGCCCCAGTTTCTTCTTCTTCCTCAGCTATGCACTACAACTGAGTGTGAGTGAGTGTGTTCTAAATAGAGAGGCTATCTCTCTATTTATACTAATTCTTGACTTGACAAAACCCTACTAGGGCCGACTTCTCTAGGAGAGTCTAATAACCCTAGTGCCCTGGAATTGCGGGGACTTTAACCCTTGATCACTAGGAGGGTTACCCACAATGACTTGACATGACTTGTTTACATTATAGAACCTCCCGATATGAACATTGGGGCATGACATGACTCAATTACATTACAGATTCTTCCCGGAATAAACATTGGGATACAATACATGAAATATACAAGTGAATACATTCCGAAGTTACATATACATCAACATCCTCATCAACATCTTCATCATCATTGTCTTCTTCATCATCATGATCATCATCGTCATCACCATCTTCATCATCATCATCATCTTCTTCTTCATCATCATCTTCATCATCATCATAATCATCATCACCATCACCATCATCATCATCATCATCCTCGTCATCTTCGTTGTCGTCATCATCATCACCACCATCATCTTCATCACCATCATCATCATATGGTTGTGTGGGTTGTGGTCCCCTTGTTTACTCTTGGTCCTTTACCTTACTTTTTCTTGACACTCGTACTTGGGTGTACCTTTTATTATGATGAATTATGGATTTTATCCTGAGTATATTTTACATTATGGTTTTATTATCGATCCATTGGACCATTTATTGTTATGGTTACTTTATGTTGGACATTTTCATTTTTTACCTTATTTTAAATTCATTAATTTAAGAATTTGTTAAAGGACCTTGGATACCTTACCCTATGTTATTTTATTCACCTACCCTAACCTATATAATGAAAATAAATATATTTTTGTTAACCTATTGTCGGATTTTATTTACCTCTTCCAGCTACCTGTTTGCTGGAGCTATCCTGTCCGCCCAGTTACCTATCTGTTGGAACCATCCTCGTTGGAGATGCTTCACTATAACCCTTCCATTGAGGTTGCATGCTCCTTTGCGGGTCATTAGGCTGATTCATTTGAGTTCTACGGGTTTTAAATAAGTGTGAGTTATGTAAGTTTTAAACCTATGCAGAGAATCAAAGTATACAGATTCTTTTAAGCAAAATAGAGATCACAACACATCAGTCACACATAAACACAGAGATTTACCTTGGAAACCCTTAACCGAGAAAACCAAAAAACCTTGGAGCCACACCTCCTATTTTCTCTTCATTACATTATGAAATCCTCACAATACAAAATATAGGTATTCCACAACATCCAAATACCCTAATCCGTTAACCTGGATTAGAAAAATAATCCAATCCCTTAACCGGGATTAAGTTACATATTTTTAGACAAATTCTAAAAATAGCCACAAGTAGCTATAAATAGCAATAAAATCTATAAATAGCCAAAAAAAATTGCTCGTTGCGCTCGCGTCGGAAACGGCCTAACGCCATTTTCGTCGAAGGTGCCTTTGGGATTGCTGAGCTGCAGCATTGACATGCACACCTCCCCTCCATATGCACATGCAAAGGATATAACATATACCCAACATTCTCCCACTTGTTGTTTCCTTTGCATAGCAATGAGTCATGTACTCATAAAGTCACAGGTTCAGGGCATCAATGCCCATAGATTCTCTACACCAAGAGAACTTCTCTATACTAACAGACTTTGTTAATGAGTCTGCAACATTTTTCATGGTGTCAACCTTCTCTAGTAGCACCTTCTTTTCTTCAACCATATCTCTCACAAAGTGATATTGCACATCAGTATGCTTTGTCTTAGCATGATAAGAAGGGTTCTTTTCCAAGAAGATTGCACTTTGGATATCACATTCTAACCTTACACCTTTCTATACAAACCCAATACCTGAACACAATCTTTGCAACCACACAGCTTCTTTGCTTGCATGAGTGGCTGCCATGTATTTATCTTTTGTAGTTGAGAGAGAAACTACAGCTTGTCTCTTGCTCATCCAACTGATAGCTCCTTGAAATAGGTTAAACACATACCCACTTGTAGATATTCTATGATCAAGGTCTCTAGGCTAGTCTACATCAACAAATCCATGTACATTTATTACTCTGTCTGGTCTAGGCCTTCCTTGGTCACAGATTGCATAATCTGTGGTGCCATGCAGATATCTGAAGACCCTCTTTACAGCTGTCCAATGCTCCTTTCCTGGTTTTGACATATATCTGCTCAAAACTCCCACTGCATGAGCAATGTCTGGCCTTGTACAGACCATTGCATACATCAAACTACCAACTGCACTGGCATATGGAACCTATGACATGTCTTCTTCTTCTTCCTGTGTCTTGGGACACTGCTCTATAGATAACTTTACACCTACAGAAATAGGAACCTTGACCGGCTTACTTTCCTACATGTTAAATCTCTGTAGTACCGTATCAACATATTTTCTTTGATTTAAACTTATCATTTTGTTTTCACAATCTCTTCTTATCTCCATTTCTAGAATGAAGTTTGCAGCACTGAGATATTTCATATCAAACTTGAAGGACAGTTGAGACTTCACCTCCTTTATAAAATCTTTGTTGTTTCCAATCAACAACATGTCATCAACATACAGAACTATGTTAATGAAGTGATCACCAACTTGTTTGGAATATACATAGTGATCAACTTTGCTTCTCACAAACCCCAATCCAAGTATGTATGTGTCAAACTTTTGGTACCACATCCTTGGAGATTGCTTTAGACCATAAAGGGACTTATTTAGTTTACATACCAACTCATTATTTCCCTTTACTATGAACCCTTCTGGTTGTTTCATGTATATTTCTTCTTCCAAATCACCATGTAAGAATTCTATCTTCACATCCATCTTCTCTACTTCAAGATCAAAAGCAGCAGCAATAGAAAGAAGAAATCTAATAGAAGTTAATTTTGCAACTGGAGAAAAAATTTCACCAAAATCAATCCCCTCTACCTGAGAATATCCCTTTGCTACCAAGAGGGCTTTATACTTATCCACTTTACCTTCTGCATTCAACTTATTTTTAAATAGCCATTTGCTCCCAACGGCTTTTCTCCCAGCTGGTAACTAGACTAGCTGCCATGCTTCAATTTTGTCCAAGGAATCCATTTCTTCATCCATGGCCTTTTTCCAGAGATCACTATCCTCTGAATTAACAGCTTCCTTCACATTTCTAGGATCATCATCAGTAATAGACATAGCAAAATGAGAGAAAAAATCAGGAGGGGAATACCTTTCTGGTTGCCTTATTTCTTGAGATGATCTCCTCAAAACTGGAGTATGAGGTTCTTCTTCTTCTTATTCTGCTTCTTCTATTGAGTCAAATTCTTCACCTTCTAACTTAAACTCTATTTTCTCTGGTTCCTTTTCCATTGGATTCACTTCCTGTCTGGGAACTTCTTTGACCTCTCGAACACAACATCTCGACTGTAAACAATCTTCTTAGTTATAAGATTCCAAATCTTATACCCTTTCATACCATCTTTATAGCCAATAAAGATACACTTCTTAGCTTTGTTATCCAACTTGCTCCTTTTCTCCTTTGGAACATGTACATAAGCATCACAACCAAAAACGTTCAGATGCTTAATAGAGGATTTCTTACCAGTCCATACCTCTTGTGGAGTTTTATCAATCAATGCTGATGTGGGTGATCGGTTTACCAAGTAACATGCTATCTCCACTACTTCTGCCTAGAATTCTTGTCCTATCCCAGCACTGCTTAGCATGGTCCTTGCATTTTCCATCAACGTCCTATTCATCCTCTCAGCAACTCCATTATGTTGAGGTGTGTATGGAGTAGTCTTTTTCCTTGCTATTCCACACTTCTTACAAAATTTCTCGAATTCATTCCCACAGAACTCTCCACCATTATCTATCCTCAACACCTTTATTTTCTTTTCTGATTGATTTTCTACAAGAGCCTTAAATTCTTTAAACTTGGCAAATACTTCAGATTTCTTTTGAAGGAATTAAATCCATATGTTCCTTGAGAAATAATCTATAAATGAAACATAATACACAGATTTTCCTAATGATGGAACATGAACACATCCAAACACATCACTATGTATTAATTCTAGAATTCCCTTTGCTCTTGTAGTACTAGATGCAAATCTTACTCAATTTTGTTTTCCATATATGCAATGTTCACAGAAATCAAAATCCAGAGTGCAATCAGTCATACCTTCAACCATACCTTTACCTTGTAATGCTCGAAGTCCCTTTTCTTCGATATGCCCCATTCTTTGATGCCACAACATTGTCTTTCCTCCTGATGCAGTCAGGGTTTTATCATCTTTACCTCCTTCCTCTAGCACAACAGAATTGTTACATTCATCAATGATGGTTTTTCCCAATAGTTTGTACAGAGTTCCATACCGAAATCCCCTCATCAATACCATTGATCCTAGAACCATTTTTCAACCACCATCTCCACACACAGTCTTTACACCTTCAACATCCATCTTTCTGACAAATATCAAGTTTCTTGCTAGATTTGGAATGTGTAGCACTCTAGGCAGAGTTCTAATCCTTCCATCCTTCAGTTTTAGCTTGAATCTACCACGTCCAATGATATTTGCTAGTGAATCATCTCCCAAGTACACATCTCCTCCATTGTACTTTTCATATTCATAGAACCACTCCCTATGAGGGGTCATATGACATGACGCACCTGAGTTAGTGAACCATGTATCACGTTCTGAAGGATTACCCGTGGAAGCTAGGTACACATCCCCTCCTTTTTTCAAGGATTTCTTTGCCTCTGTGGAAGGGGTATCCTCATATCCCTTTGCTTTCTCAACATTCTTAGATCCTCAATCCTTTTTATAGTGCCCAGCTTTACCGCATTTCCAACACTTCCTTATTCCTTTTCCTAGGGATTTAGATCTACCCTTAGATTTAGATCCCCCCCAGATCCTTTATTTTTGTTTCTCTCCTGGGGGTGACCTCTCACAGACAAGGAATCCATGCTATGATTATCCATGGTTTTCCACCTCATCTCTTCTGATAGTAGGGATGATACAATTTCATCAAATTTTAAGGTTGATTGGCTAGAACTACCTATTGCAACAATTAGGTTGTCCCAGGAATTTGACAAAGAACACAATAATGTAATACATTTATCTTCTTTAGCCATTTTAATACCAACAGAGGTTATCTGACTAACCAGAGTATTGTAGACATTCAAATGCTCTGTTACAGTGTCATTCTCATCCATTTTGAGGTGAAACAACTTCTTTTGCATAAACAACTTGTTCACAAGGGATTTTGATTGATACAAACTCCCTAGTTTTGCCCATAGCTTTACTGCACTATCTTCACCAGATACATTCAACAAAACAGAATCTGATAAGCGTAATCATATTGTACTCCTCGCCCTTCTTTTTAATTTATCCCAATCTTCTTGTGACATTGCAGTGGGTTTCGTACCTGGATCCACAGCAATCCACTATTCCTGATCTACCAGAAGATCCTCCATTTTGAGCTTCCATAGCTCAAAATTATGGCCATTAAATTTCTCGATCATAATTCTTGACGTGCTCTCCATTCTCTTTCAATGCACAAATAAACACTACAAAGCTCCCACTGAACCCAGGTTTATCATAGACCCAAGATCTATCAATCGCGTCGAACCCTTAGCAGCAAAGGCATCCCCCTGATGCCAAAATCGAGCTCTAATACCACATGTAATTTTTAAACCTGTGCAGAGAAGCAAAGCATACATATTCTTTTAATAAAAATAGAGATCACAACACATCAGTCACACATAAACATAGATATTTACCCTGGAAACCCTTAATCGAAAAAACTGAAAAACCTTGGAGCCACACCTCCTATTTTCTCTTCATTACATTATGAAATCCTCACAATACAAAATATAGGTATTCTGCAACATCCAAATACCCTAATTCGTTAACCTGGATTAGAAAAATAATCCAATCCCTTAACCAAGATTAAGTTACATATTTTTAGACAAATTCTAAAAATAGCCACGAACAGCTATAAATAGCCATAAAATCTATAAATAGCCAAAAAAAATTCCCGGATCGCCGAGCTACAGCGCTGACGTGCGCACCTCCCCTCCATACACACATGCAAAGGATATAACATATACCCAACAAGTGCTTATGGGTTTTACCTCAGTGTGATTAATTACAGGTTTACCTCTGGAAGTATGATCTTGGAGATTTACCATAGTCGTGTTTCTCTTATCTTCATAGCACCTGTTGATTTTCTTACCCTATGTGCATTCAATTCGGTCTTAATCGGTGTTAAACAATGCCACAAGCGTTTCAATTGCACAAGCACAAGCATGGGCAAGAACAGGGGGGTTTGGTTGGCCTCTCAATAGCATTAATTGGATTAGGAGTGACAATGCCTTTGGTATGTGGTCATCCCACCTTTCCCTACACTATCTTGTCTCTAGAGTTGACACTTGATAAATAATGCAGAGTAGTTTTTTAAATGTGTGACTGTGTATGTTATCTATCGGGTATGAATGTGAAGGTAACTAAGTCTTTTAGTTCCTTTGGAATGGGTATCATGCAATGTTTACCACTCCTTTCAATAGTTTCTATCTATCTATCCCCCTTACCTTGAATGGCTCTATCCCCTACCTGAGTACTCTTGGAATATGATAAAAAAAGTACAATTAACAAATGCTTTGCGTCATAAGTGATTTTTACATCTAGTGGAGGTAGTAACATGTGTTCCATATATGTTTCGTGATGGGTATGGTTGAATAGGAGGTATGATTTTTTCAAGTCTTTCTATCATCTGACGTGCATCCCTTCAATTGTTGTATGTTTGGAAGTTGTAATGTCGTAGTTTGGGTATATGTTAGTAAGTAAACAACATATCTAAATTCTTTTGGTGGGGAACATGGAATGGGTACTCTCCCATATGCCACCTTTTATTCCCAAATTTACCATCTGGATAGACTGTGTGAGTACTATATCTACCGAATTTTCCACCTTTTATTACTAAATTTCCCAGTTATCATAAGGTCACGCGCTATTTTTATCGTCTTCTTGACATGTCACTTTTTGGTGTTTCATTTACCCACATATCCGTATTTAATTTACCCACATATCCTTAAGCCCTAGTGCCATGGAAACAAGTCTTTTAAAGAGTATTATCCATTGTAGTAAATATTATCACTTGTAGAAGAGTTAAAGCCCTATTAACTGGACACTAGTGTCAAGTATTTCTTATAGCCCTATGGACTACCCTATGGACACATTCTTCTTTATATTACTTTCCTTAGGTGAAATTTGTAGTCTTACCATTATTTGGGAGCTTCATAGGGGAAGAGTCAAATGAACAACTATGATTTGTACTTCATGTCTTAGAGGGTAAGAGTCAACGCTTACTGGACCCCTATGGAAAACACTTGTTTTAGTTCTATGCTACTTTCTGTACAACAAATTTTCCACCACAAGGCCTGGTTACACCTAATGGATGCATTTCAACTTAAGCCCCTGTTACCAAGTGTCATAAGTTTAATAACCCATTTACACCAATAGACCTTGGTAGAAAACAGGAGAGATGAAAGCACTCCTGTGTAGCTACTAGTGGTTTGGTTACTTCTTGTATACATTCTGATGATTTTTTGTTTCCATTGTTGTATAATTATTGTGCTATCAAAATCAAGGCACAATAAAAATTGCATATGTCAGAGAAGTTACAGGGGAGAAATGAAAAATAGGTAAAGAAGTATGATATGTTTAACTTCCTAGTTCGAGTTGTAGAAGTCTTTCTAATACTTAGAAGGAATTTGAGTGTAGTGGAGTTGGCTTGGGAAGGACTGGATAGAATTTTCGTCGAAATTATAGTTAATAGTTGTTATCAAGAATTTTATAAGTCGCATAGAAACTATAATTTTCCAATTTCTACAATGTGTCATGTGCATGAAATAACCAAGATTGGTGGATTTTTGGCATGAAGCTCAAATATGGTTTCATGAGAGAATTCAATATGGGTTTTTTTTTTTAACCTTTCATAACAAGAAGGAGAACTCATCGAGAGAGTAGATGATGTGTGTGTAAAATTGGCAAAGAGGTCTTATCAAACACTTAGTGAAACTAAATTCACTATTTGAGGAAAATTGATATTAGGGTTTCTGGAGAACTACCTCCATATTCTTGATGCACATGACACATTTTTAGTTCACTTATCAGCTTCATGACTTCTAGTGAACTGTGATTAGGGAAACTTGTGCATTTGTTAGTTGTAAGTGATGCCTAGGATGATCATTGTTCACATTTTAATATTATATTTTTTATGTGTCTTCAACGCCCTCCTTTTTGTTATTGTCCTATTCTCTTTGAAACTCTATTTATAAAATAATATCTCAAGAGTGTGAAATTAGAAACTCAACAAAGATAACAATCCCCTTAAGTACTGAACTAATATTTTATCTGTGATACATGATTTCCTTGGAGAGTAGTTGAACACCAGTATTTTTCTGAAGACTCATTTCATGATTCTGTTGCAACAAGTATGTATTTGCGTTTTGCACCTGCATATTGTTTGTTGATTACAGAGGTTCTAAACTTCATTAAAAAATGGTCCTCAACCCTTTGAAGATATTGATTACATTTTCTATGGTATGTGCACCTAATTGACAGGAAACCACCAAAGAATAATATCACTTAGTTAGGAATCCTAACTATAAAAAATCAAGAAGATAATATTCACAATTTGGTCCAGGTTATAACCTGGACTATATATGAGATAAACAAGTCTCCATTATGTCCTCTCTTCCTATACCCTACCCGTCAAGCTCTTTTTGAAATCAAGGACATATTCTTCTCTTGGCTATATGTTTAGATTTTTAGCTATACAGTTAGTATTTTATCTTTCCCTACTTCAATATCGGTTTGGGAGTTAATTTTTCACTCCCACTTTGTACCTACACTAGATGTTGTACCTACAACTTTAGAATACTGGTTTGTCCCATGAAGATTAACCAAGCAATTACTTCATAGAAAATGGACAATACTCGTATTTAATTTGTGTCCAATTTCTTGTTGACCCTGCTTCAGCACAACATTCCATAAAATAAAAAAATTGCCACAAAAACAATTTACTTCTTCCTCGAGTTCCAAATTAATAAATCTTATGATCAAAACATGATCATAAATAAAGAAAATGCATTACAACATAAATGAAAAATATAAATTTCAAAGAAAATACATTACACCATAAGGAAAAATATAAAATTTACCAACTTGAACTTTCTATATTTAAATCAAGGCTAGAACATTCAGATTGCATTACCGGCTGATTTCCATCCATATCTTGGTGTGTAGTTATCGACATAGTCTGTTGTTACATTGGTGTCACGTAAGCCATTGGTTGATCTGGATGAAGAAGCATGGATCTGATTATGCATCTTCTAGGGTTTCTTTGTTGCTTAAGGTTATTTGGAATCTATGATAAATACGTTTCAAACTATATTAGAAATCACAATAATAATGGAATAATATATATATATACCAGATTCAAGAATTTGAATTTAGAAAATGAATTCTTACCCCATCAATTGGCGTACGTTGGAAACCATGTCTTTGTGGAGTGGAAAAACCACCTGATGGCCTCCATACTGCTGGTCCTAAACCTAAATTATGGGGATACTTGGTGACCTGAGATTGAGGCAAATGTGAGACAACACCAGAAGTTGTTAGATAATACATAGCCTGATATCTACCTTGAATAGAATCCCCTCCATGTCCAGAGGGACCTGTAATAGTCTAGGTAAAATGGGCTTGCAAATACATGTGTCTAGCCTCCTTGCATTGAGCACTAGCTACATAAAGATGTTTACTATGCAACATATAACCTACATGTGCACTCAAAATTATAGAGAGAATTATTTTAATAATAGATGAACAATGAGATACTAAGGTGATTCATATCAACAAATGAAATTATTACCAGATAATTTTTCCATAGTTTTATTTGCTTCTCCTGGAGTGGTAAAGCAAACAAATCCAAATCCTCTATTGAGTCCCTTTTCAACCAGCATTATTTTTTCTAAAGTGATCGTCCCACACTGACTAAATACTCTTTCCAGGCCATTATCATCGATTTCATCATGAATGTTTTTAATGTAAAGATTTGATGCCTAAACGAAAATACAAAGGAAACAAGTTATGAGAGAATATGACCCTAGAAAAAAAAAGACAATTCAAAATTAAAATAGCCAACTGTGATTTTACTATCCTTTGGTGTCTCTCTTCATATCCCCTCCACGACATTTTCTCACGTTGGGCCTTCTTTTGAGCCCTTCCAACATATATGGCCTTATTACCTAGTATCATAATAAATTATACAAAGATGGAATATGAATGAGCAAGTAAAAGCTTGTGTAAAACAAAATAAATATACCAATATATAAATAATGACCCCCAAGACTTACATATATGCACAACATTCATACTCTCCACAATTGTTTTATCATTATCTGGATCTTAAAAGTTGACAAATCCAAATCCCATAGGATTTCCTCTTTCATCCCTCATTACAACTACATTAGATATTTTTCCAAACTCTAGAAACTTCTCAGATAGAATCTCTTCAGTTACATCACATTTCAAGTTCTTGACATACAGAATGGTGAATTTTTTATCGTTCTTTCTAATGAAATTTCCCACATATCTACACTCAAAGAAAAAAATTACAAAAAATTTTAAACATATATATCTGGAAGTTTAGATATCATTGCATGTTCAACATTTTCAATAATTTGACTACATTAACAAATTAAATAGTTTTATATAATGTGTATAGTGCACCAGGGGAGGGTTTCTGCATTTCAATTTTCTACAATAGTAGTATAGATAAAATGGAGAGGGGTTGCATACCTAATAATGTTGAAAAGTGTTTTGCATCTTTGTTGGGGACAAAGGCAAGGAAATTGATAAACAATGGAAAAATAGATAATGAGATATTTCACTCTTCTCTTCAAAGAGTAAAATAGGGATTGACATTTTAGTCTTAGAGAAGAAGGCTAACTTAATGCCCTAAATGAGTTTTTTGTAGTTGTGTGTCAACTAAATATTAAATACGGTTGATGTTTTACATTTATGTGTATCACAACAACACTAAAACGAATGATGGTCTGCATTTATGTGTGTGAAAACAAGACTAACAGAGTTGTTGATTTTTGAAGATAAGGGTTTACCATTTATTTAACTAAATACTAATAGAATATACATCTAGATTTAAACATATTAAATAAATGCAGTTTTCCAAAACCCTGCAATCATGTTACTTATAGGAAACTTCATAGATAAAAAAAAGTTCATACATATAAATCCCCAAGGAACAACCTCTTTCCAGTAAGATCCTCAATAAGCACCACATCCATTCTGGGTTAATATCTCAAAGACAATATAATTCCACATGCTTTCCCTCTATCATCTTCCCATTGACGTTTTCAATGGTTGTGTTGGAATCTTCCTCCCTTTCTAAATGAACAAATCAATATCCCGGACTAGGTTAGAGGTGTCAATTGAGTAATTTTAAACTTACTAAGCTGGAGGGTGGGAACTATTTTTTCTATTATTAAATATATATATNGTGTCTTTGAAATTTATATTGATTTTTTTAAATGAAATATTATTTATTTAGTTTTGGTTTTTATAATGTATTTTGTCGTTTTAATTTGGATTTTATGCACTTTATTATATACTTTTAATTTGGGTTTTCTGCACTTTATTACATACAAGAGTTATACATCCATTAAGGTTTGTACATGTATTTTTTACATCATAATGATCCATTTCAACCATTAAACCAGCAAATTACCCATGTCCGGGAATGTTGTCTCTCGTAGTACTTACTAAATTTGTACTAGATATTATAGTTGCTTAAGGGTATCATACCAATAATACTAATGATTATATATTCTTAAGATAGCGGTCTAGACAAAGACCAATTTGGTGTTTAGGACACCCTTGTTGGTGGGACAAGCTCTCCTCGACCTCCCCCTCCATGCAACGGTTCGACTATTAAAGTCTACGAAGATGTACATACCCTACCACCCACTCTTCGAATTCAAACCTATTAGATGGGAAACTAGGAAGTGTGCATGTGCATTCCCACGATTTTGGTATGTGATTGGACCTTTGTAGCTTATAATGGAATCAAGAGTGTGATTTCAACAAGATTCGTCACAATTCCATCTCAAACCAACTCATATTCCTCATCATATTTACACCAACCAATGCAACAAGGAGTCACAGTTGGTCTCGAGATTGACATTAGTGTATGATCTGTGTAGCACCTCTAGCAAATCAACACTAATCCAGTTGTGCTTCATTGACTCTAATTTATGTAACCATGTCTACAAAAACATAAAATGGTGATCCACCAGTGTGACTGTTTTTTAAGGTCATCATAGTCCACAGAGTATACACCAACTTCAATGAAAACTTTAAATAAAATTAACTATGTACCAAGATTCAACAGAATTTATAATATATGAATCTATCTTTCTAACTAGCTCATACACTGACAATATTATTTTGTACCTTATATAAATATGTGTTATCGCATATGTTGATCCACAATGAATTTACATAGTTATCGTATTGTTTTATGACGTCGTGAACAAAGTAGAAAAAGTGGGACAGTTGGGCAGGGGAAATAGTAATGTACATGATTGTCACGAATAAACAAACCATCTTTTGGAACTATAAATCAACCTAAAGGAATAGAAAAGGTTTTTATGGTTGACAATAAATAGTGAATTCTCCACATAACGCACTAATGTGTGTGGAGCAAACACATCAAAAACTCTTTCAACACTGAACCAATAGGCCAATCAGTTTTTTTTACGGCCTTTCACCTAGGGTTCTTAACACTCCTTCACTTTGTGCACAAGAAGGGTCACCCTTTGTGCTTTTTAAATTTTTCAAAAATAGATTTTCAATTCTTTTCATAACCATTAGGAGTGTATTCTTTGTTTGTTTGATGGGACCCACAAAAAATTGGGACTACACCATTGAGGTGGGAGTTTGGTAAAACAAGTAGCTTAAAAATTATTGGATAAAGTAGTTTAAAGTTAATATAAACTATTTATTCTAGCTTAAACCATGTATTTGCAAATTATGATTATTTAAAATCCAAACTTTAATTTCCAATCATAATTTATTTATTCTAGTTTAAAGTGAACAAGTTTAAATTTTAAGTTTAAAACCAATATATTTATTCTATTTATGGGATTTGTTTTTACTAATTTCACGTATACATCAACTCTTTTTTACACAAATTGAATACAAGTATTTTCCATTTTTTATGAAGTAATTGCTTGGTTAATATTCATGGGGCAGGCTTCATGAAATTTCCAGAATACTTCAATTTTATGATCTTATCTAGTCAAGAGAATTCATTTGCAGATTGGTAAACTCATATGGCATCATAATATATCCCTAGCAAAAACAATGTCGATTACAATGTAGTGGGAAAGTGCTTTTGAACCACAATTTTTTGTCATTCAATGCATGGCATTCTCGCAGAATCGTGATGCAACTGTGAGGGTAGTGGGAAGTTGGTTATTCCCTTTTGATAATGAAAGAAAAATTGACATTTCCAGCATAGTCTTCTTGACATAATTTTATAAATCTTATGTAAAATTACACGTGAATACTATAGATTCCATATCACCATGAGCAACGGCTCTACAATTAGGTAAAGGTCTTAAAAAGGAAACTTTAAGGATTTTAATTTTGAGATGGAAAATATCAAGCTCAAACGTAACTCCTTGCTTATTAGGCACCCATTTTTTCACCATGATTAGGTGATCTACAGTAGCCACTTATGAATTCCCAGTTAGGTATTATGAAAGTATTATGAATTCTCAATCAAGTACTAAGATGTGTATTATGAAAGAGAGTAAAATAATAGGTTTCAAATTTGACAAAAAAAACAATTTAAACTGTAAAAAATTTCATTATTTAGCATCTATAGACCATTGTACTTTTGCAGAGCCATCTGGGCTGATGCATGGCTTACAAACTACAGGAAACCATAACTTGTTGATTCTCCAGTCTGTTTACTGTGAATAATCTTAAGAGAAAGAAGGCCTTTGGTTGAATAAAAACAGTCATGCATGTAAGTATTATTCATCCAATACTATAAACCTCTGATCCAATACTGTAAACATCATGTGACATGTAGGAAGAAGATTCCATTCATGGTCTAGATAAAGGTACTAGGGAAATTGGTAATGCCATTAAAGGGCATTACCAACCACTAATAGGTACCAACATTAGTCTTTAAATGTATTTTCCATACATTTGTACGTTCCATATGAACTTGGTGATATCCTAAAGGAAGGTCATTCTTAGAAAAGGCCCCCGCCTTCCAATTAATTAAGAATGCCAACCATTTGTGGGTAGAGGATAATGATTTTTAATTAAGAATGTCAGCCATTTTTTTATTTGTCCCTTTGCAAAATCATCAGTAATTTTGGAAATATCAACTACCATATGGAAGTAACGATAAACAATTTAGCTATCAAGATAGACTCAATATGGATGACCTAAACTCAACAAAAAGTCGATAGGAATAAATTTGGCATGACATCTTTTTGAATCGTATGAGCATTATGCAAATACCCTAGTTGAGGACAATGTAATTAAACTATCAGACATAGAAGTGTGTAACCATACTGGAAAGTGAAATATACGCTCATTTGGTACGTCCAATAGGTTAAGGAAAAAAATAATATATTAGAGGTGGCACGCCCCAAGGTTTGACCATTCTAAAATATGAAGGAGAACCATTTGGTCTCAGTGAAGCAGAATTTAATCCTTTAGAATCATGTTCCAGTACAAATTCAGAATAGAGTAAAGTCTAAGGGTTTAAGGATTATGGTTCCTCAAATTTTAAGTGTTTAGGGAAAGATTCTAGCTCTTAAATGAATAAATTTAGAGTTTTTAATTCTTAAATAAGCCCGAATATGAAGTTATGTGTTTGGGTGTACTAGCTAGTTTGAGGTTATAAGCACACTTAACACTAAATTATTTGTTGATTGTGTATAATAGGGATGTGAATGCACATAATAGCGAGCATAAAATGCATATGCTAAGCTAAAATATCATACAACAACCGGAAGTGAAAGTGATGAGAACCATGCCTAATCCTAGTGCTATGGAGTTATTAGTTGAGTGATTTTGGGTTGAGGTGAAACCCTCCCTTTGTATGTAGGATATTTGTTGATGTAATGACTCAGGTAGGGACATTCACTCTATTTCTAGGGATTCCCTAGATATGGTTTGAAGGTTAAGTATGGAAATTTTAAGGCCCTCTTGATATTTGTGTGAATTCATGCTTGAAGGATGGTTTCATTAATGGTTTCATATGTGAATGGTCTTTAATCATTCATGGTTGCATATAATTTTTGGGTTATTTTGTACTTGTTATGAATCTTGTGATGAGCATATTTGGAAGAGACCTCCTAAAATTTTCATCTTATTGAGTTAGATCCACATGGTTGATAGAGCATGTTTATAACAATCTAGGTAGGCCTTCTTTCATACAATTTTGAACCTCCTTGATTTTTATCTCCACTCATACAACCATTTGCTAGGCACAGGTTTGGTCAATAAACCATCCATAAATTTAGTAAAATCATAAACATCCTTATTTAGGGGTCATCCTCTTGTGCTAGACGAGAGTCGACCTAAAGTGAGAGGAAGAGGTGTAGTGACAATCTAAAACCCTCTTAAGTGCCCCTCAGGGTTGCACTTTGTTCAAGGATTTTAATATATTTGAGTGTAGGTTTGGATGGTAAAAGGAGCCTTAATAATCCACATTGTTTTCCCATCACCAATCTTGAATATGGATTGACTTGCATGTCTTGAGCAAACAAAGAAGCGTAACCCTGTTTTACAGATTAGGTTCCATGCAAAGGGTTTTTAGACCAGACTCATATTATCCTTACCTTTCCTCAGTTTAATAGTGCTTAGTGCCAAGTCCTTGGTATATTCCTTCCATTATTCTTCCAAATCTTCTCGAATACCTAGTTATTCAGGAATCGTCAAATATTCCATGCATATATCTCTTTGAATAGAAGCCACAAATTTATTTAGAAAACACAGGTTTGGGTCACTCAGATGATCCTTTAGGGTCTCATACAAACTGAAATTCCATATGAAACATAGCCAAGGTTCAAACCCAAGTCCAATACAAGCCATCTACCAAATTCCATGCCAACCAAGACCTAATGAAAGGCAAATAAAGAACTAGTTTGTTCCAAGAATTTGAAGATTTTTTACCAGTTTTTTGTTGATTTCTTATCCAATCCTCCACTGACATTGGCTCCATATATTTATGTCTCATCACTCTATTCCAGATTCCATTTCCAGTACATGTTCTCCATAGTTTTTTTGGATGCAAGTGCTTGTTGAAATATTTTGATATTTTTTGGTCCCGCAACCCCCAAAAGCTTTGGATTTTGAAATGTGATCCATGTTTACCAATGGGGGAGCATCCTTTTCCTTCTTTTCATTCCAGATAAGATATATAAGATACGATAATTTTATTAATGTCCAGCAAAGGACCAGAAAGGTAGGTAAATATTACTAAAAGATACATCCAGTGTGAATTGGATGTGGGAGTGTGAAGGCTGCTCTAGAGGAATTTAAAACAACGTTTTCAAATATTCTTTTGAATTCCAAGGGAAATATAGGTAAGACATCAGTGCCAAAATACTAGTGTAGCCTCTGAAAATTATTTTACTAAAGTAACTCTACCATGTATGGATAACCACATATTACTCCATTAGTTCACACAACAAGCATGTTCTCTATCTTTGTGTACAACGAAGACCAAATATGGAAATCATAACCATTTGGATTCAAGGATAATATCATGTACTTCATTCCTAGGTTTAAATATACCTCTGAGAAAGGAAGATTCCATTTTATAATTTTTTTTGGCCTTACTATACCATTGCAAGAGATGGAATATTTCAGGGTATTTACTTCCATTCCAATTGCATGCATGTACAAATACAAAATTTCTTTATATATCAGTGCGTCTCTGTAGGTGCCATTCCAAAAAAATAACATCGTCACAAAGGTTGTGCAAGGAAGAATTTCCTATCATTTTGTATACCTTTAATCTTCCATTTCCTACCATTTTGTTACTTCTAATTGTTGGAGGAAAGGGAGCCATTCTTAATAGTTCTTACACTCCTTTAATACAAGCTGCTACATCATTTTTATGAACTAAGTCATGGTTTCCGAAGGAGATATTCTTCCACCATCACCACCATGCACCAATCTCCTTCGGATAAATGTCTTGTTAGAGAGTAAAAGATTTAAATTGTACTATTTAGGTTTTAAGAGTTTGGGGATTGAGAATAACAAGGTCAGGGAGACCTTTATTGTACTTTATGAGTGTTGTTGGTCTCATAACATAAGATGACATGAACTTGGAGATCAAATTTTAAGCATCTTCATAAGCCAACGCATCTGTCACGTGTAAGCATAACTAGGAAAGTAACCTTGATAAAGTCGGCACTCTTAGACAACTCTAACAACATGATTCCATGTGCAATTGGATATGTGGGACTAGGAAGATTAAGCAGGGGTATTTGTAGTGGGTTTCTTTGCTCATTATGTATGGTTATAAATAATTGACATAAAATATTTATTCTATTTTGAGCAGGAAAGCAATGATCCCCTTAATGTCAATGATGGACAACAACCAATCGAAGATCATGCTTCGATTCCTGGTAATGAATTTATTCATATGCTAGAATTTTATATATAGCATTGTAGATGGTGAGCATTAATTGTTCTTCTCCGTATTTCAATTGCAGAGCATGTAGAGGGTCACATTGTACAGGTTGAGCTTGGATAGGAAAATGAAGAACATGATCTGGCCACAACAGGTAAAAAAACACCTTTGTAATGTTTTTTTAAATGAAATACCTATAATTATAATAACAAAATAAATTTATGCAACATTTTCACATTATTGAAGCAAATCTGAACCCCTTGCCATAAAATCCACGTGGCGAGAAGTCATCTAGGAAGACATCACGGCAAGATGATGAAGCACCAGGAACCAAACGACAAATTCCAGAATATGCGCTTGTTGATTTTGTAAAGAGAAGAAAAATTAGAAAGACGTAACTGAAGAAATAATGTGTAATTATTTTTTATAATATAATGTCGTGCACGGATTTTTTGGCTATTTAATGAATGGAGGGTTTAATGAATGTTAGCTTTTATTGAATGAATATGTTGACTGAATGAATGATTGGTTTAATGAATGTTAGATTTTATTGAATGAATGTCTTGATTGAATGAATGAATTGTTTAATGAATGTTAGTTTTTATTGAATGAATGGTAAATGTTTGTTTATGATGAAATCTGCATAAATTTGCACTAAATTGTTTTTTAAGTACATGCATTGGGTATGGAGAATTGAGAGTGATGTGGGGGGGGGGAGGGGCCATAAGATATTCCACCTTCATGTNGTGGAGAATATTAAATTATTCTTGAAATAGAGAGGAGCTCGATGAATGGTAAGGAATTATCCATTTCTTCTAGTGTATGTAATTGTAGTGTTGAAATTTTACTATTTCTATTTCACTCATCCCTTGGAACTTGTTACAGATAGCCTTGGGAAACATTTTGATATTTCAGAAGAAAAATTGGCGTTTTGATGGGATCGATGATCTTATATACTTGTTTTGGTGTTCTCTATGTTTCCTCGGGTGAACTCTGATTACCCATTATTTTACATGAATATTATTGTAATTTAAATTATTAAATTAAAAATGTTCACCAAACATAAAATGTTCATTATTAATATTTCTTTTCTTTGTTGAGACAGAATATTGAGACTGTATTTTTTTAGCTTCATTTTGTTATTTTCATAAACAAGCAAATATTTATTTGAGGGGTCCTAACATGAAATTATTGCAACATGAAAATATTTGTAGTATGTTGAAATATGTTTTGAAAGGTAAAGCAAAAGTAGACATTGTCAAGCTCCACAAATCAAGGGAATTTGTACCAATAAATTATAAGTATCAACAACATATGCGCATTTACAGGACACGGGTAAGAGAAATGATGCATTATCATGGCATACTTTTAAATTTTAGCTTCTTTAAAACATTTTTATTTATAGCTGCAAATTTGCATCTTTTCATATTTCATTTTTATTGCCAGACATATTAGAAACATAAGATATTTTACTCTTATAATGTTGATTTGAATATGAGCTTTACTACGATTTTTTTGCCACCATTTGCACCTTTAACTGTTCTTAATAAAATTGCTCATGCTTGATATTACATATGCAATTCTAAGCATTATTTAAAAAGTAAACACATCAAATTTATATGTGGAATGTATGGTTAAATACAGGTTTATATATTTGTCTCAATTCATTTCTATTTTACTGTAGCCATAATATTTTGAGGAAGGTAGCCCCAAGAGTTAGCTCAATCGGTCGAGTACTCGTAGTTAGGCCTCCCAGCATGTGAGGTCGCGGGATCCATTCTCATCGACTCTCTTGGGGTTAGGCACGCAGCGGCCGCGGGTGTGAGGCCCCTTCAGGTGGGTCCGCCAGAAATTATTCCGTGGATGTAGCCCGTCGGTCAAGCCGGCGCGTGAACCACATTGAAAAAAAAAATATTTTGAGGAAGGTATTGTTGCTATTTTGCAAGTATTCAAGTGAAGGAGTTGAAGGTTTGGAATCCAAAGTTGAAGGGTTACTAAAAGCTTGAACCAACCTAGATAAGAAAGGTACACAATTTTGATTTCAAAGTCCTAATTTCATTATATCCAAACCATATTTTGGACATAAGTGTTTGCTAAGAAGATAGAAATGGTGGAAATAAGTTAATTGTTGTGTAAGTTATTTAGATAGGGAATGGTTTTCTAGTTTGAGTTGTGTGTATGTTCATATAATATTGTGCTATAGTATTTGAGTGGCATGCATCCTTAGATTACGAATTTGAAGAGTGGCATGCATATTACTTATTAATATTTAACATCTATATGTTTTTTTCCACAGAAGAGCCCTGGGCATTTTTCTAGGGTTGCCTGGTAGGGTTTTTCTGAGAGGAATTCGGGATGGGAGTCCTCATGTTCAAATTTAAAGCACAAGTGAGTTTTTAAAGTTATATGATGCATAGGATCATAATGTTTAGGGATCCCTTTCTGTACCAATTTTTGAACTAAATACTTGAACCTGTATTGCGGTTGTGGAAGTGTCCACTACGAAGCATGATATCTATTTTTCTTTAGAAATCGATCATATCTGTAAAGCTTTATAGGTATGTTAATTTCTCAGAATGTTATGCTTCGTTCACATGAATGTATTATAAGAGTAGAGTATAATTGGTCAATGTAATGCACTCTATAGTTTACATCTATTTATTTGTGATTACCAACCACTTTTCTCAAAACATATAAATTTGGAAAAAATTGCAACACATTGGTGAAAACCATAACAATAAACAGTACAACTAAACAATTTGGATCCAAAATACTGCACATTACTTTACATTATACAAATAACATTTCATTAGTTTTCAAAAAATAAACTTATACGTGAGTACAATAAAATATAGTTGTTCATATTCTACTTAATTAGTTGCTCAGACTAAAAGTATATGTGAAGTAAAGTCATAAGTTGACTCTATTACATGATGTACGTACTAACTTAAATACTAAAGTACTAGATATGATCATATACATATACATCTAACCAATTTATTTAGAGTGCTGAAGGGTGAGAGAAAGCATGGGTTTGAGTTGGAATTCATCGTACCTACAATTAGGAAATGAAACACCCCATCACATTGTCCAAACAACCATCGATACCTATGGAATCAGCCTTGGCCATGGTGTAACAATTATATCACTAGAATAATATGAGAACTGCCTTGGTTCTTCCACCTTAAAAAAAATCTCATCACTAGAGATAAATTGCTTCAATAGCCATAGGAATCCATGTGTAATGGACATGTGCAACACAATGTGTAAGAAAGGGAAATTGAAAAATGCACTTACCCTAGACTCTTGAATCTATAACATTTTTTTGCATGCATGTGTTGACTAGAAATATCTACTATAGGCTAAGCTAGTCCATGCTCTTATTGTAATTGTTCTGGATTAAAGGAAAACACTTCCTTAGATATAAAACTAGTTATCTAGTATGCTAAGTACAATAGTTTGGTTGATTCCCACCAACTATCGATGGAATTTCTCAATCAAAATATGGTTCCATGATAAAATTTGATAGTAGCAGAGGCTAGCATGGACAAAGTGATATGGCCTTGGCTCTATATCGTGTGATGTTAGAATCCATCATTTCCCTAAATAAATTCACTTTTTCTAGTGTTATCTAGGCATGTGCTAGCTTGGCTTCTTTCTAACATGGCAGGAAAGTTCATTAAAAAATAATCCTAAGTGGGTTTGAATCCTAGATGTTCTTAGGGTTTACCCTCAAATACATATATGTTAACTGGAGTTGGACCTGCCACTCCTGTAACAAACCTACCAATGGTATGACACATGCCACCAATTTCACATCATCCAGTTCATCCCACCCTTAGTCATTGACCCCTCCAACAAAACATCCACATGTGCCATCATTATTCAGTCTGGTGTTGTTCAGGAATAAACACCCTTATAACCGAGGGTCTAGGGTTACCAACGTACTCTTAAAACTTGCAGGAAATCAGCTTTAAAGTACAAAAAGGAAATAGGAATATATAATGGACTCGCCTGATTAACGACGATTGATCCAAGCTTTGTCTTCTCCTGCTCTGCTCCTTTCCAAATCTTTTAGGGATGCACCTCCTTCACCTACGAAAATCAAATCCTCCAAGTACAATCTTATACATGTATATATGACAAGTTAGATAAACAATATATAGAGTGCTTAGTCATAAATATTCATCAAACCATGATACATGAAAGAGAGTCAACACAAAGTTGGAAGAAGGATTCTCTTTATTAACAATAGTGGATGAGATAAGTGTACAACCCAACGCTTGAAACAAGGACTCCTCTACAACCAAAGTATTTTGAGTTCTACTGCTCCAAATACTTCTGAAGATATACCACTAGCATAACTTTGCTCTCCAAGTATGATTGATTAATGCCCTCCCCAAGGCTTCTATTTATACTTAGGAAAATAGAGCAGTTTCGAAGGTTGAGGAGGTTGAGACAGTTAAGATAGTTAATGTTTAACGCTTAACAAATCTCCATTAATCGTGTTTTATTATTTTTAATGTCGAATGGAGGCATACGCGAGTATTGATACTGGCAACCCACGTATGACACACGAATTGATATAAGGGAAACCCACGTACAGATCTGTACGCGGGTTGCAACGACAATACTCGCATACAGTACGTGGTATGCTATGGAGATAGTCGCGTATGTACGCAAGTTGCTGTGGAAAGAGTCACGTACAGCAATCAACATGTAAAAAGGTAAAAATGGCAAGCTAGGTGGATAGTGAATGCATCTCATGTCATGCCAATCTATAGTGTTTTAGGAAACCTTCAATCCATAAGTGTCCTTTTGTGTGCCAACAAATGCAGTGTTGGCACTCAGATAGAGAAGTGCCATTTGGGTTGATAACAGATGCCCCCTAATGTGTGAGGTTAGAGGGAAGCGATGGCCGAAATACATTATAATCTTTATCTTTGGAGAACTCAGAAATCCAATGGAGCAGAGGTAGTACCCGAAACAAATACATAATAATGTCATATACAAAGTCATATCTGAGGATTCTATGTTCAATATACTGGAACACTAGCTCCTTTACAAATATTTGATTACATCATATAGTACGGGTACAAGACCACATATATTAAAAAGGTGGATCGAAGCCACAATATACAATAATGACGAGTCTTCAAAGATCTGGAAGTTGTGTACATAAGTAGAACAAAATCTTGCACAACTTAGTCCATAGTGAGGGAACTAAGGTCTTCATAAAAATTCCCAAAGAACCAGTACAATCCAAGCCATGTGAATAAATGTAGGTTGAAGTCAAACATGGAGCAGATTCAATAGATTGTCAATCAATAGGTGATAATCAACAACTAGAGCAAAGGAATTCACCAATGATGAAAGTGAATCCTGAGGTATGATCGTCAAAACTCTAGGTCTTCGTCATCAGGAAGTAATGATGCGGAACCATACTATGATAAGGAAGGCAATAGATCCTCCAACGAATCACAAAAGTGACTAGGAACTGGGTAAAGGAAGGGAGACACAAGTGATAATAGATACGACAATGATGGGATCAGGATATAGATCAGACATTGAGTTAAGTCCTTGAACAGTGAGCATGACATAGAGATGACCCAAGGCAACTTATAACTTTATAGATAAAACAACTAGATGTATCTGTCATGTAAGATACATGATCAAATTCCCCAGGTAGAACTGATAAGAGGAGGAGTAATAAACTCGAAGAATTAGTTGATTTGAAAGTGAACACTAAGACATGGGTATCGAAAAAGACAAAGAGTGCTATGTTCAAGGATGACATGCTTCCACTAACTGAAAAACAAGAGAAAAATGCTTCCTTACCTTCCCTGTTACATTTTAACAAGTCTAGGAAATTCAACTCGGATCTCTCTTCATTTTTTAACAAGCTTGAAGAAAAGAGGGAATAATGCTTAATAGTGTCACTGATTCGTGGATTTAATGAGCTCGAACTAGTACATGCTCAGTTGGTGTTTTCACATTTAGAGAGTCTGAAAACTCCAAAGAAGACTCCAGGGGGGTCCTTTTTCATCCAATTTAGTCCCCTGAGGATGGAAAAGTATAAAACATACCACATAAGAACTCTCTTAACTTCCGTAGAAGAAAAGGTGAACCTTTTTTGTACTTAGTCAGGAAGGTGAGAAAAAGGTTAAATTACCACCTGGGCCAACGCTCCTTCGAGAACAGCATGTAGCTTGAGTTTTACGAGTGTGAAGGAAAGCAAGATCACTTGGAAAGATCCATTTGAGTATGAGAAATGGGGCTTGCAACAATAAACTTGATGCTTTGCTATTAGTGTTTAACGAGCATGACAAATACATAAAGTACACTCGAAATATTTTTCATGTTTAGGTCCATAGCATGAAAAACAGAAAACTAAGCTCATACTGGGAGTTCCTTTTCCATAAATTTAGTCCCTTAGGTCCGAAAAAGTGATAAACCTATGCCTAAGAATACTCTTCTCAATTCCGTAAAAAAGAGGGTGATCCTTTCTCGTGCTATTCCACATGGTCCAAGAAAGAGATAACCTAACACCAATGCGGATGCCCATTCACATATTCTTAATGAGCTTGAACGAACAAGTTAACTTGGTACTCAAGTCTATTTTAAGGAGTCAGACCTGGGCCTAAAGAAACTCCATAAGGGTGGGGAGTCCGATAAAGGGATAGCTTGTAAAAAGAGACCAAAATGAGGCTCCATTTGGTGTGAAAAATAGCTAAAAGGATTCCCCTATACCTAACACATATGTGGCATGAGTATCGAAAGACATCATAGGTTCTAAATTAGGATACTCATGAGAGGAAGGCCCTATCCACAGAAGAACGATGGTAAAGACAAGGATCTAATGGTTTAAAATACCATAGTCCGTGGTTAAAATGTTGATTACTAAATTTCAAATGGAATCAATATAGATGCAAAAATGCATGTGGAATGACATAAAACCATCCTATATGAGCAAAAAACACTTTAGAATGATGAAAAACCTGTTACAAGGCAAAAAGAGATGGAATTAGTTTGATAAAATATGAACTATAGGCAAAAAACCCACTTAAGAAATATAATTTCTATAAATAGTTCAAAAAACTAAATAAAACTCACCATTTTGAATTTTAGCCATAAGAAACAAGTTTTTACCTCTACCTTCATTCAATCGGTGTGGACAATTCGGTGGACAAAATCCAATTCCGCAAGTGTCAGGTAAGACTACATCCCGAGCTCTTCAATTTGATCCTAGCGAATTTAAAAATTGAGTCTAAATTTCATTAGAGGAAATTTCAACTCAAAATGGGCCTCCTAAAATGAACTAATAAAATAATAGTTAAAATAATAAAATAATATTTATTAATTTTGGAGGA
>LPNX010381546.1:50021-62610 GCA_001517045.1 Pseudotsuga menziesii
CCCTATAAGTCTGACTTTATGATGGTATGACAAAAAATATAGATGCATATGGATGCATATAGGGCCCAGCAACAAGGCTATGGTCACCCTTCAACAATTATTATGTCCAGAAAAGTGAGGAAAGAGGCAAAACCACATGGGGAAAATCCTCCCTCAATGTAGGACAAGGCACAAAATTTGAATAATATGTCTTCAAAATTTCCTTATCTTCACTTGAATCAGCTGAGTGAACTGCTTATGGATGGACAACTTGTTGAAGAAATCATGAACTCCATGATCATGTGCTGGAGTGTAGAACCTGCAAGAAGGAAGAGGAGAGACTCCTTGTATCTCATCATCTGATGAAGTAGGAGCATTATCTGAATGATTCTTTCTGTTGTCAAACTCTGATATGCAAACATAATCTTAAATGGAAAAGAGATCTGTGCATACTCCTTCCCAAAGAGTACAAAAGTTAAGACAATTTATTTCACACCCAATTCCCTGAATAGCTGCAAAATTGTGATGTGAATCACATGTAAATATTCCAATATGCTGTAGCACATGTATAGATCTGATATGAGGATGATAAAACTCTAATATATCAGAAACATTAGCATATGGAACAATAAATACAAAGGCTTCAGTGGCTACATGAGGATATAGGGCTAGACTAGGAAAATTATGAACAACTGGGGAAAACTGATAGGTATAAAAATATGAATGATGGATGGGATTAAGATCTGAACAATAAGTTTTTAGATCAGATCCAAACATGTTTAATATCAGTACAAATATGACTAAGGACATGGATAACCAGCCAATGAAGGATAGGAAAGACTTCAAACCATGTAAGATAAATATCACTGCATAAGAGACCAATGAGGAATCAACTAGTGATCTTGGGATTTGTATAGTCTTTGGATTATTCAAAGGTATGGTAGATGGTATGGATGGTGGTATTATATGTGTCATGAAATTCATATCAGCCTGCAAACAATCTTCTAAATCAGATATACAAGCTTGTGAGGAAGAGCTGCTCAAAGGTAAGTCAATATCTAGTGAAAAATCACAATTTTTGGGAGATGAATCTAGTAGACTGAGAGGAGGATCATCAAAGAAAGGTTCTGATATTTCCGATTCTGATATATCAGAGAATAAATCTATATCAGATACATGAGAAAAGGAGAGAACTCTGGCACTCAAAGCATAAGTTATATCGCCTTGGAACTGCGCAGTATGACATTGTTCTGAGGAATCAACGGACTTCTCTAGTTCATCTGGAACTTCGATCTTGTGCTTCTCAAGAAGCTGAGACATGATGTCCATATTCTTCTTGAAACACTTCTTCTTTGAATGAAAACCCTTTCTGCAATAATAACACTTGGATGTGCTCCCTTTCTTCTTAACTTTCTTCATTAAATCTTCATATGAATCTTCATCTTCAATTTCTGACTTTGGCTTCTTCACAATTTGCTTCTCTTTTGATTTGAATTTCTTGCTTCCTTGAACCAAGAGAGCATTATCCTTGCCCTTTGAATAATTAAGGACACCCATATGGATCAATTTATCTTTCTCCTTTTTTAGTGAATCAAGAAAAGAATTTAAAGAAGGCATTTTCCACTTAGGAACAACAAGCCTAGTTGCATGAAAGGTAGATACAAAAACTGAGTAATCAGGACCCAATTTTGAAAGAATGGAAAGGATTAATTCATAATCTTCTTTCTCAATCCCACATTTCTTGAGCATTAGAACAAATGACTTGAACTTGGTGAATAAACCCTCAAGAGATTCAAAATTGCTTGGACTCAGTGAGAACAACTCAATCTCCAATTGATGCGCTCTTAGCTCATCTTGAACTCCAAAGAGAGACTCCAATTGAGTCCATACTTGGTTTGGAGTGGTCAAACCATCTATATGAAAGAGTATATTAGGAGAAATAGAGAGTCAAATCAATCCATAGGCTTCATACAACCTATTATGCCACTTGGCTTTCTCAATCACAACATTGGGCTCATTCTCCAAAGCTAGTGTAACTCTATATAATCCTCTACTGCGCAATAGAATGGAGATTTTGGCTTTCCATTCATGGTATTTGAAGGAAGTAAGAATTATAGCTGATGAAGAATCCATATTTCTGAATTGATGTGCTCAAGAATAAAATCTCTGCAACCTGCAAAACAAACTAGGAGAAAATCTTGTAAGCTAGACAAGCTCTTCTTCAGAGAGGGATAGGAGACTGGAAGCGCTCCTCAACTCTGTATAACTTGATCAACCTTGTAGCTCTGATACCATGTAGAAATAATAGATCAATGCTATAGGAAATGATGCTAAGAAGAAGCACAAGAAATAGATCTTGCTACTAAGAATTCTCACAAGCATACACAGGAAAAATAGAGAGAAGAAAAGAGACTGAATCACATGAATGAAGAGATGAATATTGGTGTGTATCCTTCCATTGAATAATGATGAATAATATTGTACATAAATATTACATCCCTCATAGGAAAATCGAATTGTATGGAAACAACTCATAAAGCTCAAAAAGGCTGACTTACCAAAATATAGCAAAACCCCCATAGGTGGATAAAGCACTTACTAAATCTATCAAGGACCTCACAAGTTGGAAAAATCATGAGTGAGTTGTCAAGGAGATGGAAATAACATGCTAATCCTAGAAAATGGAGAAAAACTAATGGAGGATGGGTTGGAAACAAAAGCTCCCAGTTTCCTAGTTGACTAGCTTTTATCTTATCCATAAAAAAGCAGGAAAAGCAGAAAAAGCAGAAAAAGTAGAAGAAAGTAGAATCTGCTGTAAAGTCCTGTATACTAATTATAGATGGTCAAAAGGTGGTCAAGATCAACCCAGAATTGGAAATAAATCCTTCCTAGGATATAGATGGCATGTATTGACTTTAAGGTGCAAGTGGATGCCAACTAATTAAGCTAGTGGGTGAATAATTAATCAAATAATGATTAATTATTTTATCCTAAGTTGTGAGTGGGTTTAATATATTCCTACAGAAACTGGGGTTTGAAAAAAGGGAGAAGGTATCCCTTTGCTAAACAATGAAAAGGGAGAGC
The DNA here is from genome assembly GCA_001517045.1 of Pseudotsuga menziesii. Classification (NCBI taxonomy): domain Eukaryota; kingdom Viridiplantae; phylum Streptophyta; class Pinopsida; order Pinales; family Pinaceae; genus Pseudotsuga; species Pseudotsuga menziesii. The sequence continues at coordinate 53,085 of LPNX010381546.1, forward strand.
TCATGAACGGGGCCGAGACCAGAGTTTGGAAACCTTTCCCATAAGAGGTAGTGTTTCCAAACTGCACTCCTACATAAGAAGGTTATGGGCCTACGTATGGAGTAGATGGGGGAATATGCCCCCCATTCCAAGGAAATCCTTGGACGAAAGCTAAGGATCCTACCAGACCGCTCTGGGCAGTGTGTGCAAAGGAAGAAGGAATAGTAGGTATACTGGGGATCCTAGTAACCATGTCACCAGAAGCACCTACTAGGCTTATGGGAACCGGTGGTTGGACCACCCGGCTCGCTGGAGTCAATGACGTAGTAGGTATGCTAGATCTAGGGGTACTTAATAAGGGAGGTAGTACCCCTTCAACCGGAAAGGCTGAGGTGAAAGAAAAAAAAATTCTCCCGTAGTAGACATTATCCTACCCATAGGGACACCTAAAACAGGTGAATCAAAAGGCCTAACCTGGACAATCGTAGGATCATTTAAGTCAGTCAAGGGTGTGTTAAAATTCCTTGCAAACTCGTCAGCCTACAAGTCTTCTATCTCAACTGTATTAAAATCAAAATGGTTAGTTCTAAGTGTCGGTTCACCTGAAACTTCACTTCTATCGGTTCAAATGAACCGTCTGTGTCCAATCTTCGCCTTTGAGGTGGAGGTGGAGGTTCCAATGCGATGAGAGGAGGAAGGTTTTGCAACCTTCATGACCTTCTAACAGGTTGGTCCTCCATGATTGTAAATTTGAAAATTCAAACCCTAAGGTCGGCTAAACACAGACAAACCACAGAGCAATCACTACGAAAATTCTTAGAGTCTCAACAGTCAGCAAGGGTAAAAGATATGCTTTCCCGAAGAAAGCTAAAGAATAGTTACTTGGTGTCCTTGAAGAGGTTCTTAGGCACAAGTGGAGGAATCACCCACCTCCCTCCTACACTTTCAACAAGGGTTACCTTCCAAGCCCATCCAAGGTGAACCAAAAATAGCCTTTCTGTTTACCTAGGTATGAACTCTAAATGTCAAGAGACTAAAGGCTACCTTAGCTATACCAATAGTCTGGGGGGACATTCGCAAGCCTGACTCGTACACATGGGAAGGGTAGCTGAGCCCGAAAATCTATCTAGGAAAGAATCCCTAGATGCATAAAATTCCATATTTACGTTTCGACAATGAATTAGAGGGTTATCTCCTCAGTCCAATGCCTCCACGCGGCCTCGTGCTTGACTCCCGTTTGAGAGGAGCTTCCTAGATACAATTGATAAAGATAAGGATTTACCTATTGAATGGTCCACTATGTCTAAATTTTAAAACTTATGGGAAGTTTACACTTTCTATCCCACAAGTCTAGCCTAAGCTAGTAGGTGAATGGCCCTAAAAAATAAAAATTACTAGTAAATTTTAATTATTGCGTTCATTTTAAGGGCTATTTCTTTACTCATAAAGAAGTGGAGTGAAGGACTATGATGTTTTTGAATCGATAAGAAATGTAAAAAGCAAAGGTGTATGTTTTCAAAGCAAGTTATCACTACTAAAACAAACTTCTTTTTTTTCTTTTTGTAAATATAAATTGATGAAAATGCAATGATAAAGAGAAAACTAAGACTATATTTTTGTAGTTTTTTGAGATTATATTTTAAAAACTAAAAGTAAAACTACTCTATGCAAAATCACATGCAAAGGCTTCAAAATGTTTTCTTTCCACTTTTTAAAATGCTCAAAGACTACTATGCACCTAAATGCACAAAACTTGAGTATGCTTGAATTCAATCAACTGTATAAAGAAAGAAAAGCAAAGTAAAACAGATTAATAAGCCCAAATATCAACCAACAAGGGAAGACTTGGAACCCTAGCTTGGGCGGGCACAATGACAAGAAATCACTGAGATCACACAAAGGTAAGTGGAAAACCAATCACTATCCAAAGAGGAATGGGAAAAAGATTGTCCAGAACCCTGATCACTGATTCGGACAACCAACACTTAAACCTATAACCCAAAACAGGAAAATCCACTTCAAATTGCAAACAGAAGACAATCCAAACAAAAGGAACTCAAGGGATTTACAAGAAAGCACAAGGTGTGGCCAACAAGGTCATCAAAATGATAGTATAATGCTTATAAGGAAGACCAACCAGCAAACAAATTTTATAAAGGGACATGGACAAGCAAACCCTAACCCAAAAATTCAAATTCTAAGGCTTGTACGCGACTTTGTATAAGGGGAACCCACGTACTATACGCGACCGTCCTAGAGAGCAACCCGCTTATGCAGGCCTCTGTATGCGACTGTATGCAAGAGCAACCCGTGTATAGGTACAAAAATTTCTAATAAAAAAAAAATTCTCAAGGTCTTCAAACACTATCCTAAGCATGAACCAAGACAAGATACCACACACAAACTCAAGGCAAAGACTGGGCAACGGTAAACAGAAATAATCCACAGTAGTCTGGGCTCCCCAGTGGAGTCACCAGTTCCATTGTTCAGGAATAAACATCCTTATAACCAAGGGTCTGGGGTTACCAACGTACTCTTAAAACTTGCAAACAATTAGATTTAAAGTATAGAAAGGAAATAGGAAGATATAATGGACTCACCCGATTAACGATGGTTGATCCAAGCTTTGTCTTCTCCCGCTCTGCTCCTCTCCAAAGCTTTCAGGGATGCACCTCCTTCACCTACGAAAAGCAAATCCTCCAAGTACAATCTTATACATGTATATATGACAAGTTAGATAAACAATATATAGAGTGCTTAATCATAAATATTCATCAAACCATGATACATGAAAGAGATTCAACACAAAGTTGGAAGGATTCTCTTTATTAACAATAGTGAATGAGATAAGTGTACAACCCAAGAGATAGATTTGAGAAGCTATTCATTATCCTCGCAAATATTTTGCAAGATTGTGTGATTTTCTTAGGGGAAGGGGAATTTTGATGAGAGAGAATCCATAGACTTCAATGGGAGGGTCACTTTCCTTTTCTTCTTTTGTGGCAAGTATTTTCCCTTCTTTTGGATCTACATTGGTATGGTCTTCAAGATCAGGGGCTTCACTTAGTTCTCCACACCAGGGTCCATGGTCCCTTAGTATACATATCTATTGCTTGATTTTGGATAGCTTTAGATAGATGGGGTTGGGTATCTTTTTCCGAAGTTGTAATTTCTTCTTTCTTCAAGGGAAGGGGGCATGGGAGAGCTTGGACTATATGAAGGATAAGTAGGACTATATCCTAGCGATGTAGGGTTGTATCCTATAGATGTGGGACTGTAACTAGATGATGTGGGGATATATCCAAGGGATGAGCAACTATATCATGGTAAATAAGGGATATATCCAGGAGAGGAGGATGGAGAGAAGGTCATTCCCCCCACATATGGAGAAAATTGTGCATCTAAAATAGGTGAGCTGCGGAGGTTGGGACTAAGAAAATAGATTGGAGATATCATGGAATCATGATGTGTTGTCCTTGTAATAAGAGACCGCGTTGGTGACATGACAAAGTCTACACCTTCCATATAGTTGGGTAAATGGAGTAAAATGGCCTGCTGTAGCATCTTGTCCTTCAAATACAAGGCACAATCACTTGTACCAATAGGATCCAATTAGCCAAACATGATGTTTTCTGTAACAACCCTGAGTGGGTCTACTTCAACAAAAACAACAACAACCAAAATGATATCCACAGTCTCCTCACATGAGCATCTCAACATTGGCCCTATGTCGTTACGATGGATACCATGTCGGGTAATAGCCATTAAATGACCTTGATATGTCATTGTGTCACATCGAATAGTTAAATGCATGTAGTTCACATATGACCCATCAAAATATATCACAACTCGAAGTTCATCCAAAATATCCTTCCTCACATCCTGAATTACAAGCACTTCAATAACCTCAATCAAGTGATTACTTGTTGTCTTAATAGCATCCACATATTTGTGGCACATCACAGCTAAGTTACAAGCGATATTTGATTTTGAGTTGGTGAAGCATAGATATCAAACATAAATCTCTTCTAAATAGGAAACCATATTATCACTTGTGACTTAGGAGTTCCGCAGTAGCTGAATATGAATTTTTTATCTTCACATTCAATTTGATCATGATTTCACTCAATTCACAACTGCCCACTAAAAATAATTAACGTCAAAAATGCATAAGTGAGTACCAAAATGCATATTTATTTTAGATCAGATTGACATAGAACACCATTTGACATTAATTTATTATGGATTTTGTTGATATATGCATTATTCATATGTCAATAGTTTCCCTCATAAGAACCAAACCATAATATTAGTTTTACATAAGTTAAAGTTATACTGGGTTAAATCAATGAAGATAATGATATGTTAAAATGTTACCTTATTTTGTAAAAGCAATATGATGTTTCAAAACATTGAATATGACTGAAGCATATTTTTAGAAATGATCTGTAGCTTATTCCATGTAATGGACCTAAATGTCCCAGTATTGTGGAAATGTAGTAAAAAAAATTTCTACTACAACAATAACATACCAGAACCACAGGTATGTTATATTGAAGCTATTGCATTGAAATATTTCTTTGACGAAGGGATTCACTTGTAGAAATATTCTGAAAAATGTTATAATGGATACAGGAATCTATTAATATTTTTAGGGATTCAATTGATTTGAGAGTTCAAGGAGATTAAATTTTGAATTTCAAGGATTTCATTTTGATGCACACTTCAGCATCAGTGGTGCTTTGTCTAAGGCTCTATTTTCAGTCTGCTTTCAAGTTATGTTACTCAGCGTGTTTAGGTAGCCCACTGTGTAAAATCAAAGAATGGGAATAATGCCCATCTATTGGGACCAATTGTTTCCACTATTTCCCATCACTTTTAATGGGAATAGAAATATTGGATAAATGTTTATGTTTCCTATTTCCATAAAAGGTATAGTGCCACTCCCAAGTCTAATTTTTATGCTCCATGAAAAAAAAGAATAGTAGGATTATACCTTACATTATGGCAAGTTCTCTAATATATTTTGACATAGAAAACTTCTGGTATAACAAGTTAAGGTCTTATTTAAAAGAAAATATATTTACTATGGTTATAATTTTTTATGAAAAAGTGCAGGAAACCTTGTTCTTTTTTCAACAAGCACAAAGTATATGGCCTTTCTCATCATAGATGTAGCTTATTTGGTGCCAAAGCACCCACGCTTAATAATCAAGGTTAAAATTTTATATGATTAGTAGCCTTATCCTTCTAACTTTTCTAAATAATTGCTTCCCAAATAAATAAACAAAAGTTAATGAAATCCATTGATGTAAGAGAGAGTATAGGGATACATAATGGTAATATTTATGATAGATATGATGGATGGAGGACAAACTAGGTTCATCATGAACATATTCTATTTGGATCCTTGAAAACAATCGCAGTTAAAAATTGGAAATTCCTTTTCAACATATCATCATACTAGTAAAGAGGGTATGCTATGAAGCTCAAAATTGACTTATTATAGACAATGAGGCTTGGTCAACCCTTGTCATATTATTGTGTCTATGACAATTAAAAGTAAGCATATATTTTCTAAGATGGCGTCACTTCATTATGAATTCAAGAGAGTATTAAGTAGTCTATACAATTTTCATTCTCAATATAGTCATAGGCATTAGGTACAACTATTTAGAAATATTGGTAGAATAGTGACTCTCCAACCCTAGAACCTAAGTGGAAGACGGGTTTATATTGGTGTCTATTTAATTACATACTAATTTTTGCTTGTACAACTTATCTATGGTAAGATGCAAGAAATAACCTCATATTTTTACATGTTTGTGAACAAGTTAATTGAAGAGAAACTGGTCACATTGTTTGTGTTATGAGAAGTTTATTTAATTTCATATACTAGTTTGTCCATTCCATTAAATATATCACAGTTTAAGGGAATACATTACTGTTATTGGTTGAAATGGAAATCAAATCCACCAATAAGCATATGAGGAAGAAGTGACCACCTTATTCAACTTCCCCCAAATTATTTGGAATCCTAGGCCTCCTAGGGGAGAGCCCTATTACGACTCTGAAAATACATCATGCTAACACAAAAAGATATCTCCTTTCAATAATTGTTAGTGATCAGTTCCTAATGGAGTCCAAAAGGTGAGTAAAGGAGTTGTATGTTTTGTATAGTTATTATTGCATTATTATATCCACCTTAAATAACAAGATAAGTGTGCCAAATAATCATCTAAAATATGTAAGTACAGTAGTGCAATCAACAAAAGTTGGCGATCTTAGTAAATAGAAGTAGTATTAGTATAGCATTCTCATAATAAATAACCACTAGTTGTCAGTATTAAAACATGTACATCAATATATTTAGTCATCACCCAAGTGTTCATAGCAACGTTAGGAAGTTAACAAGATTCCTTATTGCATACAAATATGTTCATTTAACCAACTTTGCATTGACTAACCAACAATAAAGTAAGAAGTAAATGTGGATGTGTGTGGTTATTAGAATACTGTAGGTGTAAGTGCAACATCGTAGTGATATTCCAGTTATGCTACCATCATGACAGCAATAATGAATGGCATCAGTCACACTAAGCTAACATATTGACACCTTTTGTATCTAGAATCAATTCTGTCTCAGGCTTAAATCCATCATTATCATCAAACTTGTAGATTTTTCCAAACTTGATAAAAACTTTATTAATATATGGAATTCCCCTAAGATCCATTTTTGTAAGCATGTTACTTTCAATTTTCTTCAAAAAGACATCATATTCATAATTTTGGTCTTGTGATTCCCCTTTAGGACTCTCTTCATTCATAATATGTATACGAGGTAAAAGTTTTTTTGCATTATCGGCATTACAAATGCATGCCAAATCATCATCAAACTCAAGGTTGATCTTTTTTGCAATGTCTTCCATACTTACATTTTTACCACCATCATCTCTCTATTCAATTCTATATGAAGCAACCATGGAGATATTTTTCTGGTGCAATATCATCATCTGGAATTTCATAATATGATTTGACAAAGTAAAAATCCTCCTCTATGATAGTACTCATTGGATTCAGATCATACCACACTTTAGTTGCCTCTGTGAATTGAGTTGGGTGTTCATAAACCCACCCTCATTTGTATTTTGGCTACAACTAACCTTTATAGAGTTCGGTATTCATTATACAAACCCATTAATAATTTTAGATATTGACCCTATTACCCCCATATTTTCATGGGTGTGTCAATGAGGTCGTTCTAGACTGTTCTAGGCATGTATTGGCCTCCTACAATAGTTTTTGGGATATGCTTGCATCATCCTATCCACTGTAACATATAAGGACAACAACTTGGGCACTCTAACATTGATGAGGAAGGTCATAAAGGGAATGTATGGGTAATAGTAGTCACATAATAGCCACCTACAGGAAATCTGAGTTATATTTAAACCCAAAAGAAATCACCTGCAATCTTCAACAATGTAAAAGTTGTAAAAGTCTGGGCATGGAAGCAACAACAAAATGGTGTTTCTTGTATTCTCTATTATGGGTTACTCTTCTTTTAGGTGTCTATGATTTGATTTACTTGAACTAGTTCAATCAATAAATTTTTATATAAATTGTAGTCACTTTTTCTACCACCTCTAATGTATCTATCAAAGGTAGATAGTATGGTCAAAGAAAATTCACATTTAAAAAAGGATGTGAATCAAGGTATGGTGTGAATCTAAGTTCATGAGAATTCTCACCCATTACTTGGTGACATTGTCAGTCCTTTAAGGAAGTGGCCTGATCTTCTTATGGGTACTTTTAATTCACTATTTTTGCTATAGTCTGTAACTAACCTTATAATGGTGTGGAAACTAGATTTTATTGTGGCATTGCTTATAACTGGTGTTGATTTTCTTGAGAATGCCACAATATTATTGAGGTTGGAGTTATTATATCATTCAACAAATTTAGGTGCTTGATTTTTTGTTATATGATATGTAATATAATTACTCCCTTTATGGATTATCCAATAGAATTACTATGGTGGTGCCCTTCTGTTAGGAATTATGATCCAAAATGTAATAATTAGAAGTTTAGTTTAAAAAATGTAAAAGGGCATCTACACACTCACGTGATTATGTGAGGTGTCCCTTAGTTAGTTTTGGTAACGGTAAATTAGTTGTTACTCTTTGGATATTTAAATCCATTGAGTTTTCCATGTGAGGTAATCTTTCGGGATTAAGCCCTCACATCTCTGTGATGTAATTATTTTCCTTCTTCTTTAATAAAATTATGTGTCTGAGGACACTTTGTCAAAGTGGTATCAGAGCACGCGGTTGAAGCTTGGTCTGGTTGGAACCTGGTTGGAAGGTGCTAAAGGTTGTTTGAAGAAGGTGACTTTCAAGGTTTTGGAATAGCGAAATTTTAACCGTAAGTTAATGCTTCCTATTCTTTTGGGCTGAAAAAGAATCTCTGCAGAAAATATTTTTTTATAGACTCGGTTTTTTACTTGGAGAGAGTAAAATGCTAATCCTGATCAGCTTGCAAAGTGGGAACTAAAAGATGAAAAGGCTTTAGCATTGATTCATAGTACTGTTTCTGATGATATTTATGTGCATATTGAAAATAGTTCTGATGCATGGTCAGCTTGGAAGCCATTGAAAGATTTATTTGATTCTCAGAGTGAAGCTAAGAAAATTGATCTTCAATTGAAATTGTTTCAACAAAAATTGTCTTTAGGAGGTGATGTCATGGAGTACATTTCTAGATTGAAAAATATCAAACAAGAAATTTCAAGAGCTGGTTTTGGTAAAATTGAGGACAGCATGATGGTGACCATTTTGATCGCAGGATTGCCTGAGACATATAAGCATTTTTTGGAAACTTTACAAATTACAAATAAATTGGATAAAATTTCTTTTGATGAACTAAGTGAATTACTTGCCACACATGAAAAAAATTTTGGTAAAACAAAGCAAGTAGGAGAAGATGTTTTTGTTGCAAGTACTAGCAAACAGTCTCCAGGTAATCATCAAAAAGGCAATGATCAGAAAGCTTTTCAAAATTCAAATAGAGGTCGTGGTCAGGGTTTTGGAAGAGGAAGAGGCCGCGGAAGAGGAAGAGGAAGAAATCAAGGAAGAGGTTCTAAAGAATCAGAAAGTACACAATCACAGTTTTTTGGAAGAGGAAGAGGTTCAGAAAACCAACAGGTTTCTGGAAGAGGAAGAGGTACTAAACAGGTCACATGTTTTCATTGTAATAGAGTTGGCCATTATGCTTCAGATTGTAGAGTTTCATTTGAAAAAATTCTAAAAGAAAGAGAATCTAAAGAATCCTCATCAGCGGCACATTATGCTCATGCAAACGATAGTGAAAATTGTGAATATGTTTTTACAGCACTTGGACAATTAGAAGCAATGGATTTTGTTCAAGTTCATCAGTTGGAATCAGCAAATTTTGTTCAGTCTTCTTATTGTTTCAAAAATGATTTTGAAGATGCTTGGATTATGGATACAGGAGCTACTCAGCATATGACATACAGGAAAGATTTCTT
>LPNX010381546.1:88615-199267 GCA_001517045.1 Pseudotsuga menziesii
AGACTTAACTCGACCATGTCATGGTAACAGTGTAAAGATAACTTGGTGGAATTGTCGAAGGGATCAAATATAAAAGAATGTGGTGAAACATGATATGTGTGTGCCATGATTGACATGATGGCATGGACTAAATAACTAGGAAACAAATTTTGATATGTTCATTTAAGTCACTAAGTCCCAACACTTCGAAATCATATCAAGCTGAGAATCAACTTTATTAAAATTTATAGGTTTGGAAGTAGCATTATGGGAATGTTGAGTAACCTATATATTGATTTTTGATGATATGATAGTCACTCTTGAATTGGTAATTTGTAATTGAACTTACCAATCTATATTTTATATTTATGATGTTTATCTTCTATCTTGGGAGGAGAGGATAGCCAAAAAAAAAATTGAATTCCTACTTGGAGTTTGTTCTACTAAAAGTTGATTTGGTACCTACTGTGTGGCTATTGAGATGATATAGCTCATAAGTTAAATTAGATATCATGGATCTTTGTGGTGACTAGGAAGTGTTGGAATTTTAGTCAATATTCACTGTTATTGAAAAGTATTATTAAATTTACACTATGTAAAATTATTGTAGAATTATGGAGAATGTGTTAAATACAACATAATGGCATAAAGGCTTGAATGTGAAGAGAAAGAGAAAAAAGATTTAAATATACAAAAGAAAACTTTGAGACGAAGTTTCATAAAGAGGAGGAGTATGTAATGCCCCACGTAGGGATAGGCCAAGTAATTGAATGAAATCATTATGTATAAATAGAAATGACGACTCTATACTATGTTATTATGGTTGATGTATTTTGGTAAACTATCATTATGTGATTCATGTATGAGGATCTAATATCAATGATGGATATATCCCCAATACCGTGACTTGGGAGGACACATTGGACATACGTAGAAAATATCCATACTTATTCTAGAAATTCGAGACGAAGTTTCCTGAAGTGGGGCATATGTAACACCCTATTTTTATCTTGACTTTTGATATTTTTACAACTATTCTTTGAGGGAATTCTATGACAAATGACCCGACTATTTATTATTGGAAGTATAAAAACTTTGTATGGACATAGTTTTTAGGGAATCTAGTTTCAGACGACCTGGACATGTGTGAAGCAATGAATTATTGGTGATATATCACCTAAGAAGAATTATTTAACACATTGATGAGTAAATTATGATTATGGAAATGATGTCGACATTTGGTCAATTATGAATACAGTTATACTATGATTTTAATTTAGAATGAAAAATCATTTGAATTATCAGCAAGGATTTAAAGTTGTATAGTGTTTTGTGTAATGAATGATTGACAAAATTTATGTATCATGTACTCTGATGCTCTGTCAAGTGTAACAGGAAATGAAGGTACATGAAACACAAGAAAGCATCAGTATGAAAAGACTCTAGCTGAGTCGATGAATATGGCATGTGATATCAATATTGTTTATAATATCACTAAATTATGATATGTTTGGTGCACTGACATGCATGGACTCTACATGAGTAAGGAAAACTCGATAGTTGAGGTCGATTGATGTTTATGTTATGGTTGAAATTTTATTTATGAGATTTGATGCACAAGTTATGATATGTGTAAGTGATGGGATATGATTTACAATCGACCCACATTAAGTGACGGTGCTGAAAAATTATACGTGTAAGTCTATCAAATTGGAAGGTGCGATGAGATTTGAATAGAGTGGAGGAAAATTCCGGTTCATTGGATGCATGTGTCGTTAGGGTAGGTCGTGAATCAGCCACTCACAAAGATTATACTAGGGGAATGCAATAAGTATTCAACCTTATTCCCTAGGAACCACCTAGCTCTTCACATGGTAGGAAAACGGAGGTATCATTGGCTTAGTCATCATAACCAACTCCCCACTTGTGGGAATTATTGGAAGGGAATGCGAGAAGCATAACACCTTGATAATCCTAGTCGCAACGAGAATGCGAGGGTAATCAATATCAAATTTGAATCAAGGGCATTAATAAAATGTTTAGAAATAATTTTAATAAAATTCTTGTAATCTATATTAAAATAATAATAATAAATAAATAAATAATAAAAATAATAAAAATTTAAAATTAAAATTAAAAAAAAATAATAATATAATAAATATATGAATAAATAAAATAAAACTACATAATATGTATATATATATATATATATATATATATACACATAAGTAAACTGAAGAGTTAAAGTTCCTTAATGAAATAGTTCAAGTTCACTGAAAGTTCCTTAAAGTACATTGAACTTAAACTAAAGTAAACTGAAGAGTTAACTGAAAGTGGTGCATGGGATGCATGGGAATTAATGAAAAGGTTAATAAAATCTAAAGAAAAGGAAGAACTAGGGATCTCCATATTCATCTTCTTCTTCAGTCCTACCATAGTTTTAAGCCCGAACCAATTTAGTGGCTCTGAGGCGATTGTGGAAGAGTGTGGTTTAATACAATGTGAGTGGGGTTGGGAGCCTCCCAATAGTATCCTAGCATTGTATTTCCATTTCTATCCACGTATTGTCATTCCCATAGAGCTTGAGGGTCCCGGGGGAAGGGGAGTACCCGTTAGAGAATGGAAGGAAGGAAACCAGTGGGTTCACTGTGATTGGAAATCCATACTGGAGCATGTAGTGAAGGTTTCAATAGAGAAAATGATTCTTGGAGCAGTACTAGATCTTGGTGAGTTTACAGGATCTTGCAGCAAAGGTTTTGGAAACAAAAGCAAGCCTCTAGAGCATTAACAATTCCATGGGGTCTTCACTTATTGAAACCACGCCATAACACCTTCATTCATGGGATATTAAAGAATACCCTTAATTTCACTAGATATTGATGACTACTTACAATAATCCTTTTGTTGATACCCCCTCCCAATACATTTTTCCAAATTAAAAACCCCTATTTTTACAATATATTCCTTAATTTTACTAGAAACCCCTTTTTATACCCCCCATACCCTATTCCTTAACCCCCACAATACCTACAATATATTTACCTTATTTTGCACAATTAAAAACCCCTTTTTATGAATGAATGTGATAAGATATTGCTCAACAAGGTGGATCCCCCGTGAACAATTCTCGACATATTAACAGGTCAGACTTATTGTAAATTTTAGTGTTATCAAATTGCATGTTTATTACTACAAATTGAAAGGACTTTATGTGGATTTAATTTATTGAATTTTATTTAGATTATGGACATGGGAGATTTATCAAGATCTGGTATTTAAAATTCATAGATATATTAATTTTTGTATTTGTCTTAAAAAAATGAGAAATGGTGCTCTTAACTCAACACTTTCCAGGTCTAGATCTACTTATACGCATGCAAATTAGTATTTATGTCGGACCCCTTGGAGGTTCGTTACAAGAAGATTCCCTTAGGGCTTAAGATTAAGGTCTCTGACATGATTTTATTTACCTTCTAATTTCTTAGCAAGGAAATTAAGAATTTTGTACATTAATTGTCAACCCAGGGTTCGTTGGAACTTGTAAGTTACCATGCATTGTATATGATTACCACAATATCCTCTTACATCAATTTACCTATTATGAAGTTATATTTGAATCATCTTACTTAAATGCACTGGTATGAATAGTTAAACAGCCTTGGAAAGGAATTATCCAACTAAAAAAGTACTATAACTAAGTTGTAAGGAAAGTAAATCACATGACAAGAATGTAAATTCACACCATACTAGAAAGTAAATGCTAAATATGAATTCATGTTGAGCTAGAAAGTAAATGCTAAAAATAAATTCACATAGTGCTAGAAATTAAATGTTTGAAACTAAATTCATACAATGTTGTAAAGTAAATGCTAAAACTAAATTCATACCACAACTTGATAGAAAGGTAAATTGTAGAAATGAAATATAAATCCTATCCTTTCCAAATACATGTTACTATTTATAATCCAAAGAAGTAAATATGGGCATTGCATTAAGCACAATGATTATAAAATAAATAAAAAATAACTAACTTATGGATTGCAATTGGAGAAATAAACTTCGTGCGTAATAATAAATGAAAGTTGTAGAAGTAAAACATGTAGCAAATTAAAACTACATCAATCATAAACTAAATAAATTCACACTATAGAAAATTATAAAATTAAAATTTATATTGAAACAAGATCTCAAGAAATTGTCAGTTTTCCATCATAATATGGACTATTTATCTAAGGTTACTTCCCCTTAGAATATACATGGAACTCTCTTTTATACATAATCTCCCTTGAAACATAATATCCAATATTGAATGTAGATCCAAAATATCCTCAAGTGGTTAACAATTTGCTAATAATTAGCAACTTCAAAACCAACTCATAAATAATCCAAAGATCCTTGTCAATAAGTCATAGCTAATATTTATTCAAGATTATTCCTATATCCAAGTGTTTGATGATTCTCCTTGATCTATGGCATGATTGGTGGTTGAAGAGAAATACGAAATATTTACTTTCTACAGTTTTAGCATCTTTCCTATAGTGTTTCCACAACTTTTGTAGTGAATTTGTAGCTTTCCTGTAAAGTTCCTACAACTTTCCTGTCCAACTCATAGATGGTTTTTTATCCATGGTTATGTAGCCCATAGAAGGATCAACAAAATTCTTGTAGAGTTTTTGCAGCTCGCAGAAGGTTTTGCAACCATGGTTTTGTAGCCACGGAAAGTTCTAGAACTTTCCTAAAGAGTTTCCTTAGTTGCTAGTAAAGTTTTTGTAGCTGCATGTATCAATTCTTGATATAGATTACTACTTAGAAACATTTATTGGATGAAAGATATGTCAACGATACTACTTTGATGTTTAACTCTATAAGGAGAAATCAGAAATCATGGAATGACTCAATAAAAAATATTTTTTTTCATACCTTTGGAATGGTGATTCTTGGCCAAGAGAAATAGGATTTGTATTGACAACCACATAGGAACAAATGTTAGGGAATTCCATCGAAATATGAAAAACCAACAGAAAGAGTTGCATCAAGTCAAAAGATCAAAATAAAGGCTCACTTGTTATAGATTCAAAATAACTCTATCCACAAAAGAGTATCAATTGCTAGACCCAATATAACTAATAGACAATGGAGATTGAGTTGGAGTAGCATGCTATAGTTCGATACCAATTGGAATGCACTTAGGAATGGCTATTGTTCTAACTTTTTCTTTCTATCCTACTGCACTTGATTAAAGTTGCATACCAATAGTAAATTCAAACACAACCAATTGACTATATCCAAGGATGGTGAATATATAACTAAAAGACGTAAAAATAAAAATAATAAACAATATTCAACAAACCTTATTTAATACAAGTGGATGAGGAGAATTAGCACAAGAAGTAGAAACTGGGAATAAATCTCTTCAATCCTCATATCAGAAACCTGGATATTACTTTTCCAAATCATATTATTAGAATGAAATAACACAATTTTAAGTCCCTTGAATGGAATATAACAATATGAAGTTATTATTTGCTTGATGTACAACATTATAAACTAGATATGATCTTAGGTTTGGTTGGATAAAATATCTATATAAATTGTAGTTTAATGTATTGGAAATGAACTAATAGTATCAAGCATGGTGTCCATCCTGGTCATGTACGTTGCTTCTTGGGGAACTTACAATTTTTATTACAAAATTTTATGCGAGTCCAAAGTAATTAATTTTTTATGTGATAACTATAATGGTATGCCATTTTGTGCCTATTGTTTTTCTATTGATTGACATTAACCTAGAAATATGTACAATGTAATAAATTAGCATTTTTCGAAAGTGGGTTCCAATGAAGAAGCAACTATATATATATATATATATATATATATATATATGTAATAAATTAGCATTTTTCGAAAGTGGGTTCCAATGAAGAAGCAACTNCTCCTGGAAAATCCTGCAGAGAAAATGAAGTCTCACCCAAAATACCTATGGGAGATGCAAGAACCATGCTCTTGTATTAGTGAAGGGTACTAACACTAACACATACCTCGACAGAAACTGCATCGACAAACCATACATTGATAGATCATAATTTGCGATATAAACATACATCCATGTTCAACATTTATCGTATTAATTATCATGTGTTCGACCAAATGCATCTTATCATTTATTAATTATCCATTAACATTAATCATCTACTCATATTAGAAATAAAGAACATAACACATCACATAAAGAACACCAAGATTTAACGTGGAAACGCAAACTAGGAGAAAACCACAAAAAGCACCAGTTTATTCATAAGAGTCGCAGCTAAAATACTTCTCATCTATGCACTCAGCTTACAGACATCTTCTCAACTATCCTCTACAATAGATCTACGCACAAGGCCTACAGATCGACTCATACATTGTGACTCAACTTATATTTTGACTCAAGACAATATTATATCAACTTTCTCATTCCTCTCTCTCTCTCTCTCTCTCTCTCTCTCTCTCTCTCTCTCTCTCTCTCTCTCTCTNCTATGTATTATCCCAACCCATTACATATTTATAAACTCTAATGGCCTGATTTGTTAATTTTTCAATAGTTATACAATGTCTAAAAACATTTATCATCATAACATCATAGCCATATACAAAAGTATCACTGAAAGAAAGACTAGCACAACCACACAAAAGAACACAGAGATTTATCCTAGGAAACCCTCATGGGGGAGAAAACCCAACAAAACTTCCTCGATATAGACTTCAACCAAGTACAATGTAAGACCCAAAGAATAAGACTTATAAGACCCCATGAATAATACTAGACTGCTTCCTATCTTCCAAATGGAATGTTCCATCTCTCTCTAGTGCAACTGCTTGAGTGTTCTACTTGTCCAAATGAGGGAGTTGCCTCTCCTATTTATATTGATCAACAGAGAGGCATAATAAACCAAATGGATCGACTTTTCCTTGCTTCTAGGGCCTACTTGCCTTGGAAGACTCAAAAATACATTTTAATAATACTTTTGTGGGTACTACTAAACCGACTTACAAGGGAGGTTTTACCTAAAGACTTTACATTACCAATTACATAAATGACATCTCGAATCAGAGGAATAACATTTCCAGAAGGGGTAATAACAATAATAATACAAAATAGAATATCTTTCGTAATTACATTTCTTTAACACTCCCTCTTAACAAGGAAGGTATTCTATAACACAGCAATACATATGTACAACTAACTGGTGAATCTATATGTCATAGGAATTTTTCACAACTATATCAACATTATCATTATCTATGGAGTATCACCATCATGGAGCATCACATATCGATCATCACATCACAAACACATTCGTACAAGCGTCGTATCTCGACACATCATAACAAGCATCTCATCTCGTCGCATAATCATAAGCATCACATCTCATCACATCATCACAAGCATTACATATCATCGCATCATCATGAGCATCACATCTCATCGTATCATCATGAGTACCACATCTCATCGCATCATCATGAGCATCACATCTCATCGCATCATCACGAGTATCACATCTTGTTGCATCATCACGAGTATCACATCTTGTCACATCACATCTCATCGCAACATCACGAGTATCATATCTCGTCACATCTCATCGCAGGTATCCTTATCCTAAGTATCACATGCAAAGTTATACAAACACAACACAACATCAAAAATTAATGCAGAATCACCCACAACATAAAAAATGTTGGAATATCATTGTCCACAAATGAATGCAGGACCACAACATCTACAAATGAATGCAAGACAAAAATTTCCACAAATGAATGCGGGACTACAACGTCCGCAAATGAATGTAGGACCACAACGTCTGCAAATGAATGCAGAACCACAACATCCACAACCGAATGCAAGACCACAACGTCTACAAATGAATGGAAAAACACAACACCCTCAAATGAATGCAGGACCTTTACGCATGCAAATGAATTCCAGACCACAATGTCCACAAATGAATGCATGACCACAACGTTCACAAATGAATGCAGGACCACATCTCGTCGGGATCTTCATATTTGAAGATACGAACAACCTTCTTGGGATATTCCTTTTGAGGATTCCACCAACCATGTTGGGATATTCCCTTAGTGATACAAACAGTCAAACTGGGATTCACCCTTGATGATGTCACCAACCATATTGGGATCTACCCATGAAGATACAACTAGGATCTCTATTGGGGATCATTATTATTTTCTTGTACATGCACAACTTCATCATTATCTATAAGCATACTAGAAAACTCGACTAGACTTCTCTATACTAGCATACCATTACCATATTATCATCATTCCCACTTTCCAGGTAGGTCGT
Organism: Pseudotsuga menziesii; assembly: GCA_001517045.1. NCBI lineage: Eukaryota > Viridiplantae > Streptophyta > Pinopsida > Pinales > Pinaceae > Pseudotsuga > Pseudotsuga menziesii. The sequence goes on from LPNX010381546.1 coordinate 96,945, forward strand.
TTCAGACTACAACAATCTTGTCTTGAAAGTGTTCAATCTTTACACGAGACAGAGGCTTAGTCAACACATAAAAAACTTGTTCCTCTGTAGGAACATATTAGAACTTCATGGCTCTTCTCTGCACCATATCTTGGACTGTATTGAGGGAAACACTGGTTTTCTTTCTGTTAATCCATGAGATCATACCCAAACCCAAATGAAAACATCATCCTAAGGTGCTCTTTATTGCACTTCCTCTTTACATCTACAATGAGTTCATTCTCTCATGTCAGGTCATCGACATATCCAGTCTTCCACATTCAACCTTAAAGTAAAGTTTGTAACCTGCGTTACTCTTGGTAAAGCCTTAGTCCATCCTATCTTACCATGTCAAACTCGGGGATCTTCTCGAGTCACTCCCTCTAAAGCAAAGCATCATCATCCCTCTACATTTTGTACTCTTATGTATCAAAACATTATGTACTGGAGTGACAGGTAGCATCCTCTACTACTGATATTCCATCTCTAGCAAATGGATACCAAGATCCTCTACCTTGAACTTTGTTAAAACGTTCCTCTTGCACCCATCTGTGAGCTTGTCATACTCTATAGGCTTCCATCTTCAACCTTGTAGCAAAGGTTAATTTCTTCATCACTCTATGTGATCTTCAAGATCCTCATGTAACTGGATGTTCTTATCCATGGGTTCCTTCTGAGATCATACAAATCCTTTTGTGCACATGTGGTTCTCTGTTCGATATAAATTTCTACTTTACTAGAGAAGTGCGTCTTTTCAATGGAGTATTACACGCCATAGTCTACTCCCTCTTTCTGAGAGAAACCACAAACATTGCTTTGTTTCCCTTGATGTTGTCATCTGCTGCTTATTTGAACTTGTAGATCCACATGGAAGACACTACAGAATTCCCTTTAGGTATTGGAACCGCATCCTAGACATCATTCCCCATGATCAGCTGGTACTCTTTTATCATAGTCTTCTTCCATTTCTCTTTGGATACTTTTAGAAGGATCTACATCAATGATGTCACTCAATAGTTCCACATAAGTAGAGTGTATCTAAGGCCTCTTAATTTAGTTGGAAGTCTCGTCATGCTTTTCTTCATATTGAATTATCTCTAGTTCCCAAGATGTTCTTCATCTATCGAGGTGTATCTACCACTCTATTTAGATCATATCATGATTCTTATATTCTTATGAGGCTCTTTATTCTGCCATGGTGTCTCTAACCCTGGGAGCTTCAGGTTCATCTTGATGTATGTTTATTGGAATGAATCTTCTAAGTGAACTGTTGTCACTTGTTCTTCGGAGCAAGTCTCATCCTTCTTTTTTTGTAGGCGATTTTACATGATCTTTCTTACAAGTCAAATACATCATTTACATGGTTAGAAACATTTCATAGGACATATTCATAATGACAAATTCTTATGCATAAAGATATAATCATGCAACCGTTTTATCCAATACAACATTCATCCATATCCCATATACACATGGAAAATTTCTAGATTCCTTCCATCTCTACCATAAAATTATTGAGATTGTGCACTAATCCCAATATGTCAGCAAAGAGGTTTCATTCTATATAGGTAGAAATGGTTGTATAGAACCATAGGCCACTTACCCATCACATGCATATTAGTAGTATAGTGTTCATTAATGAAAACATTATATCATGCAAAATACATTTCCTTGAACATAGATATGTACACAACTAAACAATGCCATTTAAGAAACTATATATAGGAAATGACAAATAAAATACTTATATTTGTTTGTTTGGTATAATTTTTTCTTGATTATTATGTCCTCGCAAGAATAAATGGAGCCTTCTACTTCATTATCTGATTTTGGGAACCTATGTACTAGTTCTGAGTGTAACTAACTTCATTCATTCTTATCCAAATAATGAAATAGATAAGAGTATGATATTTTTCTTCACTAGTAGAAATCATATTCCTTATCACTTTAGGAATCTTCCTTTTCTTCTCTAAGTCTTTTATTAGTTGGTTCATCACCTTCAGTGGTGTGAGCATGATGTCTTTTCTTGTTTGAATTCTTGTTGAAGGAGTATATGGGGCAATCTCTAGATTAGTGTCCCTTCTCATCACAGGTGTAGCATAGAATGTTGGAAGGAACTCTTTTGAATTTCTTCTATATCCCGTTGTGATGATGGTCCTCCTTCTTTCTATGATTTCTTCTAGAGTGAACTGTGAGATCTTGATCTACAATTTATTCCATATTCTACTCTCTTGTTATGAGGTGACCTTCTTCTTGTGTGCATTCTTCCCATAGTATGTTGAAAGAGATCAACTTCCTTCTTGTGCATATTCCTTGAATGAATGAATCCCATGAACTTGGGAGGCCCTTCAACATTGTAATCTCTGCTTCTTCTTTTTCGACATTTTCTCCACTGGATTCTGGTTTCTCCTTGATATGAGAGAATATTGTGAAGTAAGAATGAATGTTTTCTAATATTTTCATCTTCACATCCTTGATTTGATTTCTCAATGTCATCTTCCTCTTGATGGTATTGCCTTCATACAAGCTAGCAATTGCATCGAACATATCCTTGGGAGTCTTCAAGGATGATAGATGTGAGATCCAATGTAGATGGTAATAATCCTCTTGGATTTGACTAAGTCCTTATTTTTATTTTTATTTATATCCCTCTAGATCTGCAGCTTCTTCTTTGACATAGTTCTCCAGGTCATGCTTCTTCAGGTATCAGAAACACTCTATACTTCCATGATCAAGATTTCTTGGCTCCTTCAAACTTGTACTCAACCTTGGTACTATTTTTCATCATGATAAAAATGAGAATCTCAAATGGAAATAGAGAGGATAGAACTTACCAATGATATTTTGTCAACTTGATACTTGCTTGAAATCTTTTCTGGAAGACTACTTCTGGTGGACCTAGGATTTGACACAGAAACCCTAATTTTTAAACATAGGTATCTTTCAAATATGACTAGATATAAATATGTTCCTCTTTAATGCGAGATGAGCAGCATACTCATTTTCCCAAAACTGTGGACAGAACTACAAAATATCTGATGCCCTAGTTTCCTCAAGCAATAGTGTTAGGAAAAAAATTGAAAATCCACAGAATGAGAAAATTATTTTGTAGAAATATGTTCCCTCCTAGGGATATTTTGATAGTCCTCCTTTTTCAACTAATTGGTGGAGGGAAGTGCCCAAAACATGAAGCCCTAGTTTTGTCTCATTTTGTCTATAGAATTATCTTATCTTTATTTTGTTGTATCTCTGCAATTCCTACTCCTCAGGGTCTGAAAATTTGTACTAAGTTATCCTGGTCTATCTTATTTCCAACCCACGGGTTATATCATAATTATATTCACCAAGTGGAACTGATGTGAAGTTTCCCAAGGTGACTTATTTCATGATTGTTCAGCATAGCGAACTTGTACGGAATTCGATGTGTCATTGTTTCACCTTCAAGATATAAAACTCAGAAAAAAGAAACTACAGTCTGTGATATATCTACATCATCTTTCAAAATTTAATTTGTACCTTCCTATCCCTATATATATATCAATTATCCGTAGGTGTCTTGTTTGAGATTGGGTTCTGGAGGAGGTTGTAACCCTGATTTGGAGGATTCATATCTCCTAAATCATATATCATATGTGTCTTAATTTTAAAAAAAGATAAAACAATATTTCATCTTCGTCCTGTAAAAATTTCATCTCTTGAGCCTTCTTCCATCTCCAGTTATAGCGAAAGTCCCAAGATGACTAGTTTTTGTCTTCTAGTGTTTTGAAGCATGAAACCCTAATCTATAGTAGTTTCCATTGTTGTAGTATTTCAGCTGTACAAATAATTATTTTAGGGTGGATCTGATAGAATGTTAAGTTTTCAATGGTTATACAAGGTCTAAAAAAAATTAACATCATAACATAATAACCATAGACAAAAGGATCACTAAAAGAAATACAAGCACAACCACACAAAAGAAAATAGAGATTTATCCTGGGAAACCCTCATGCGGGAGAAAACCCAGTGAAAATTCCTTGATATAGAATTCAACAAAGTACAGTATAAGACCCAAATAATAATATTTATAATACCCCAAGAATAATACTGGACTACTTCCTCTCTCTCCCAGATGGATTGTTTCTTCTCTCCCTAGCACAACTGCTTGAGTGTTCTACTTGTCCAGATGAGGAAGGCACCTCTCATATTTATACTAATTATCTGAGAGGCCTAATAACACAGATCAACTAAATAATCATTTCTTCCAGGGCCAAATTTCCTTGGAAAACTCAAAAATACATTTTAATATTACTTTTGTGGGTACTACTGACCAGACTTACAATGGAGGTTTTACCTGAATACTTTACATGACAAACTACATCAATGAAATAGATAATCAGAGGAACAACATCTACAGAAGGGGTAATAACAATAATAATACAAAATATAATATATTTCGTAGTTACATTTATTTAGCATGATTTACATTCCACTCCCACTACTCGAATCATTACATAAATGGACAAAATTCCTAACTAACCAACCAACCTTTCGATTCGACTTCTTCAAAATGGGTACTCTTCCTTGATCTCCACCTAAATTATCGAATGTGTTTGTCCTTTTTACCCTTTCATCACATCCTTCAACTAAAATTCACAAAATATGTACCAAATCACCAAAATCAAACCCCTAACCAACTAGCACCCAACACTCACATGTGGCTCATCCGGAGCCGCTTCAAGTTGACAGTGTTGGTGTATTAACCTTTGACCAAAAATCCTGGATGATTTTCTTTACTTCCTAAAAATGTAGCAGGAATTCCTCCCTTGACTTGAACATTTATTTAGCAACTTCAACATAAATATGGGTTTAAGTCCTAACTTGTGCAAATGCCACTGTCTACTTCACTTCAACTTGTATTGGTCCAATAACCACAACAACTCATTATGCATCTATCTAAAACTCCTCAAAAATATATGTCCACTTATATTATTGTGTCTTGAGATTACTTACCTATTTTCATAATGAATTCATCTCAGCAGCCTTTCGTATATGCTCGAAAAGAGGGAGGGTCTTAAATGAACCCCTCATCTTCTCCATACTTTGTTCTACTATACTCAATTTATCTGTAATTTCTTGCAGCTGTGCATCATCCACTAAGGTTCCCCATGCCTAGGAAACATCATCATATGCCCTGGAAGAATACACCTTAGATTCCTCAATGTAGTGTACATCCCCTATACTTGTGTCTGTCATTTCTTCATGACTTCAAGTGGTGTATTCATAACTAAATTTGCTTCTAGTTCCCCAATTTTCTGTCAGAAATCAGAAATGACTTCCCCTATTTTGGCCACTTTAGCATCTACGATCATCTTTGGATTAGTACTGAATTTGGGCACATCACGAGAGGTGCTTTCAATAGTATTTTCAAGTTGCTTCCTATCATTTCACAGCTTCCCCTTTTGCTTAGTAATAGAAATTGATTCATCCTCTAGACTTGTGACCTTCCCTTTTTATTGTTTCAGTTTCTCCCTAGCCTTGATCTCTTTTATTGCTTGATTTAAAAAATTATGCACAATAAACAGTGGTAGTATGGACATATCAATATTGACGTAATCTATACCTTATACCGCACCATTCAGCTCGGAGGTGCCCAAATCCAATGCTTTTGGGATAATTTTTTATTTATGATCCTTCTTCAACAGAGGCACCTCACTTAGTCACTCTCCAAAGGGGTCAACTTATGATGATTTCAAATTTTGTTTGCTTACCATGGCCTGAACCTCTTCTACTTCCCTGCATAACACTTGGAACAAGTCAATAACTTCCTTGAAAAACTCATTATTTTTGTCGTCAAGCTTTTGCTGAGTCTCCTCCGCTACTTCAACCATTCTTTATGTTATGAGAGTTGTTAACACAAATAATTGTTCACCTAGATCTCCATGGTCTAAAACATAGTCATACATCATATTCCCATCATTATTTCCTCCATTTTCACCTTCACAACTAAAATTCCACCAATTATGGTCCAAAACATTATTATTCCTTCCCCATAAATGAAGGCAAGTGGAGCATTTGTTGTGATTTATCCCCACTCTCTCCAAAAAGGACCAAAAACCCCTAAAAATGAGAATGGGTCAAAAACTATAGATAAATACCATGCACAATAAAATACCATGGGTCAGAAAACCTTGGACCACCCTACAAATACATTGTGAAGGTCTCAGCAAAAACACCTTTTGGCCATTCCAGAAGCATTCTGACACTTTTTGTCACACTTTTCACTTTTTGCCATTCTCCTTTCACCATTATCATCACACTTTTCCATATCATTCCCACGGTGTATGTTGAGCTTCCTCCATACCCATTTGGATCCATTCCCCCTATTTGACAACCAATAGTGGAGTAGACTGGAGACCCAAACCATGGAGCTACGGGACTACTTTCTCGTATGGATACAGTGGCCCAACTATGAAATAAAGGTATTTTGTGTTCTTTTTTTGCATTTGTTAGTAGGATATATTTAAAAAATAAAATAAAAAATATTGTTATTATTGCGATTTTTTATTGTTTATTAGTTAAAGTTGAGAAATCCTTTGCACCACGAACTCTACCCTATGATCTATATGATCTAGGGTAGGTGCTTTTGCACATTGTAGGGGAGAAATCCCCACTACTGTTTTGGTGACTCCACTCTGTTGATCCTTTCATATATTTGTTTTTGCAGTTGTTTCTACTGGTTTGTTCTTCTTGGATGCCTTCATCCGTCACAGATCTGCCCCCCTCATGGAAGATCCGATATAGTATTGCCTCAGTGCCTACCCCCTCCTCCCAAGTCAATAGTCTTTTTCCAAAAAAAAAATCAATTACGATCGAATCGTACTTATTCAGCAGAAAGTTGTGACTAGGTCGCACCTTTTCTCCCAATAAGCGTGACTTAGCTCGCTCCTTTTTCCTGATAAGTGTGACCTGGACCAGAAATCCAGATTGTGCTTGTCCCAGATATCAGAGTGATCTTGATCGCTATTGTGACTCAATTTTGTGCGACCTGTCACGCATAAACCCATTTTTATGCGACCTAAGTCTTTTGACTATTTTTCTGTCTCGTTTGTGGCTATTTCATAGTTCTGTACGACCCCGATCACACACGTTCTACCCACAAGTGAAACCAGTTTATTTTCAATCCTTTTTCAATGTTTGAGATCCTTATTCCAAACCCCTTGTATGTGGTTTACCCCTTCCTGGCCTGTTTATGTCCAAATCTGATCCATTACAGCCCCTTGGTTTGTTTTGTGGTCTTATTTTCCTTATATGTGAGTACCTTGAGTCGAGCCTTGTAGTTGAGACCCCTAGTGTGTTTCCTACATCCTGACCAGTTCCTTATGTGCTCATTTACTTTTGTATATTTTACTTTCTAGAAGAACTAGTTGTGATTTTGCATGATATTTACTGTTATTTATATGTATTTTTTTGTGTCTCTCCCATGATATCTCTAGGGTTTATATACATCACTTGCACACATCTCACACCGTAAATCAAAACGCTTGGTTCATGACCCTAAGCTAGCCTAAAATTTAACTTAATACAACCAACATTGTAACCTCATTTGATGACAAAGACAACCTTGTAGCTCAGTTAGGACATTGGGGATAGGAATTTAAACATCGCCCCTATGTCACTTACATTTGAGACATAGTTGTTTTCCATTAGGGGACCAAAATCCTCTTGTACTTGTTGACACGGTCATGACCAGTCTCTTGGAGGGCCCCCTGCTCTGTGGGAGTAACCCACAACGAAGGGGTTCCAGAAGTCAGGGTGGAATACTGCACTCCATTCTATACCAAAGGCTAACACTTCATAGTCCTCCTTGTGCATTCCGAAGTATACCGGGTGTCAAGGGCCAAAGGGTTGAAATGCTAGTAAACCACTCCAGACATGTCATGAACGAGGTATCCTAGTGGTCATTCTATATAGGGCTCTTCTACCTGAGGTCCCTCTCATTAGTGGGATTCTCTTAGCCTATTGTTATTCCATTTCGTATTGTTTAAGTGGCATTTCATTTCCCTACAGAGGATACAATTTGTGAGGGGATTTCAGCTTGTAGATAGGAGTTTTCTTGCACTCATACCCCATAAGTTAGTGAGTCATTTTTATTTCTAACTAGTGTTTCTTGTTGGATTTTTGTCCATTTTGTTGTAGACTCGCCTGCTATAACACATTGTTGCGGTTCGGTTTTTTAGCTTTCTTTTTGGCCTGTGATCCACCATTTGAACTCTCTCCTTCTACACACTTAGTTGTAGTTGGGTTTTGAGCTTGTGTTTGAAACTCTTATGCCTACATTCATTATACAACACACCACCACATCACCATTGCTCCACCATGCTACTCGCATAGGCTTAGGGGGCATACGCCTCAGTTCGGTTCCTAGAACCATCACTCTCAGATCCATATTTGACATCATTCACCACCTTCGGAGACATACATTGCCTCTGATTATGATTTGGATTCCTATCAATCCAAACCTACCTTGTTCACTACCCCATCTAGCCCCATGGTTGGAGCACCTCCTAACCCCCTTTTATGGGGGGCGTTTAGTAGTGGGATTGTGTCCATTCCACCCATCATTCTAGGTATCCCTTCCACTAGAATAATAGGTCCTGGTCCTAGTGGGCCCTTTTCCACTACACGCACTTTTGTTGGTGCGCTACCCACTAGTGGTGGCCCCACTCCACCTACCGAGGTTCCTACAATACCACCATTTATACATGGGGGTAGTGTCCCTTCCACTTCCATTCTGTCTATTCCTACCATTCCAGTGACCACTCCTATTGTCGTAAGTCAACCTTACCCAGCCCTACTCATCCATGGGAACTACATTCCTGTTGGAACCAGCAACATTGCTGACCCTTACCAATCTACTCTCGGTTCTAGTCCACCTTTCATGGCTAGTCTCAACCTTCCTGATTTGGCACGATTAACCAATGACCCCATTCGTCATAACCCACTATGGCCTCCCATGCCTACTAAAATCCCCTCAGACATCCCTAATTTTGAGGGAAAGGTGGGAGATAACCCCCAAAACCATATTATGTCATTCCCCTTATGGTGTTCATGTAATAGCATAGTTGATGATTCTGTCCAATTATAGTTATTCCAGCGCACACTCACAAGTGTTGCGGCCAAATGGTATATAGAACTCACTCATGCCACCTACCCATACTTTTCCTTGTTATCCTCGATGTTTCTCTAGTACTTCCAATTACCCGTTTGATATGATGAGGGTGTGGAAATTATATTATCCTATAGACAAAACATAGCTACCAATATCATGGATCATATCCATGAAAGGTGATGCTATCATAGCTTGTGTAAGATCCAGTTAGATGATATGGTTTTCCTATATTGATTACTTAAAATATTACTCCCCCCATCACCAAGGACGTTGCATCTGAGTACCCAGAAACCGAGGAGGAAGCCATCTTGAAGGCACAATAGTTTGACCTCATCTACGCCTAATTGGGTTATCTGTATACCATTATACCTTATGCTCCCCGTGTTGGATCCTCACATCAAGATACACCGAGGGAATCCCATGCTGATGATGGATTTATTGGCTCCATTACTCAACATCCCCACTTAATTTACATGGTCTCTCCTTCTGTACCACCCCATTCTGGTAACACCCCTAGTGTTTCCCAACCAGGTTACGCCCCTTATTTTTCATGCAATGGCTCAGTGTGGAGCCACACCTTCCTATGCACCTCCAGTTCGTCACGTTCACAAACCGAATTGCTCAACACACTCTTGTAATGGCCAGACAGTTGGATTTACATCCCCACTAGTTGCTCCTGCCTATTACCCACCACCTGTGCAACCTACTCCAGCTCTAACCCCGAATCCTCCTGCTCATCTTGGACAGGTCTACACATAGTATAACCTGCCTAATCAACCCACCCCCAATAACCAACAAGTCCAAGGAAGAAGATAGAGAGGTAGAAATCGAGGAAATAACAAGCCTCAAGGAGGTGGCCAACAACCCAACCATCTGAACAATAATGAAGACAACCCCCCTTCACAGAATCCCCAGTGCCCCCCTATAATTGGGAATAACCCATAGTTATGGAATAACCATTAGTGTGCCATTTTAACACTTACGGCCATTATACACACTAGTGTCCTCAAATGAACCACGTCTGTCATTTACTCCAAACCGATAGTCAACATGACCCCAATGGGGTTGCTCCGAATCATCCAAACCCAGCACCATCGGGTCCTCCACCTATGTTGCTCCAAAACCCCCTACCAAATCAAGGAATGGTTGCAACCCAACCCCTGGTACCACAAACCCTTGCAACCACTACTGCGGGTCAACCCATCAATCCTGGTGTCCATCACCTTATGACATTATCATCTAATGTCAACCTACAGACTCAATGAAACTAGTATGTCTCCACCATGGAAACTGTTAACCCCACTGTGACATCTACCTCCACTGCTCTAGATATGTATTTACATTTTCTGATACCTCCCACGGATGGGACTTCCAAAGTCTCATGGTTTTGTTTGTGTCACGTCATGAACAACGCCATTTCCAAAGTTGCACTCAACTATACTATAGTCGGCGACTTGGCCTAGTCTTCCTCAGCCATGTATGCTCTAGAATTTCTCAAAACTTGTCCTTCACATTGAAAAGCATTGTTATCTGTGTTATGTGTCGTCGATCCCTCTTACTCTAGGTTGGTCACTTTCAACTTGGATCAAGGAGAACCCTGGATGCCATCATCCGTCGCCTTCCAAGTTTCGGTCACAATTTAGAATTTGGTCATACATTGATGTATCATTGATGAGGGGTCATTCGCCTATGTGATGTCAAACTTTGTTTGGAAGAAACTTGGATCCCCAACCCTTCAACCTTATTCCACCTCTCTTAGCACTTATGATGGTTGTGCTGCTCAACCCCACAGCATCCTCATGAATGTCCCTATTGAGTTAGCTGAAAAAATAGTGTTTATTTACATTGAGGTTGTCAACACCCAACTTGATTACAACCTCCTCCTAGGACATACTTATATATATATATATATATATGAAATGTGAGCCATTCCCTATACCGTCTTTTTACTCTTGATATTCTCCCATGATGGGAATATCGTGACCATTGACCAACTAACGTACTATGATCCAAAGGGACTGGCCACACCAGAACACATCCTCCCTACTATCGATAATACCATCGACATCATTTCCATACCTTCCTTTTTTGTCATTGGCCCAGGATTATTTGTCAACGCTCCTATGTTGGACACCTTTTTGTCCTTACCACCTCCTCCTTCTCCCACTGATATATTTTATTTGTGCACTATCATAGGTGGTAGCGTTTTGACCTCATCGCAACCTTAGCCACAACCTCAAATGCAACCCTTAAGGAATTATTGGGGTTCATTTCCTATCCAAATTATTCCCTTCCTCTTTCCACCTTCTGGGATCATGAGTAAGCCCATCATGTCTACTCTCAACCTGCTTGGTTTCACTTTGGGTATTCCTGTGTGGTACCTGGACCCAGCGACCCCTCCCATAACTCCACATATCATGTTGACTCCCATCCAACCTATTGAGACGATGTTGCACCCACCTCTTGTTACAAAAAAGACTACTTCTGTCTCTAGTGTTGCTCCCACTCCTTCCATGAAGACTGCGGGAAAGACACACAAAGCAATGGTTGAACCACATCCTCCTCCTACATGTGATTTATATGATGTCAAGGCCATGTGACACAGAATTGTCTCAATTTTCCTATCCTTCACACCCACATGAGCACTGTAGTCGAGACTGATGACACCCCATTTGTCAATGTACCAACCATACATGTGGTTAAGAACGAATTTCTCCGAACCAACCACGTCCCATGTGCAATTTTTGGCATGTATGGTAATTATTCACACCATTTCCCAAAATTACATGAGTTTTAGTCACTCCTTAGTGAACTTCGCAAGCACTCTTGCGAGTACAGCATTATTGTCCTTAAGGAGATCCACCCTCCAGCTTCTTTCTCGGATACCACTAACACCATTTACATTATCTCTATCTTGTTGAAATATTGTAACTTCAAAGAATATTCTATATGTATATTTTTGTGGTCCCCGATGGTCCTACCGGGAGAACCACTTGTATTACATTGTACCCTGATGCTCCTAATCGGAAGAACTATTAAGAGTCATGAGGTAGTCCCCTCTAATTGTAAAGGTGGGTCATTAACACCCCAGTGTGGTTACTTGAGACTACATGTGTAACTAGAGCCTACATGATTTAACTCGATCCTACATGTCAAATGAGTTAACTTAAGTGAATGGATGAATATAAATAGAGGTGTAGTGCTCCTCATTTGAGACACACACACTCGCTTGAGTAGCGCACTTGTGGAGGAGAGAAGTAGCTAGAGAAGGAGGAGGATCAGGTTTTTGATCTCCTTGTTGGTTTTACCTTTTTACCTTTTTGGGGCATCTATATTGAGGAAGATTTTGCTGGGTTTTTCCCTTTAGGGTTTTCCCAGGATAAATCTGTGTTGTTCTTGTGATACTGTTTCTTTCAATGATCCTGTTTATATGCTTTTGTTATGAAAAATGAAATGATATACTGATGTCTTAGCTAAGCATATGAAAATTCAACATGGTATCAGAGCTAACCTGAATAGGATAGCTTTCATAATCTATAGAAGCTAGGGATTCTTACTTTTTGTTTCTCTCTCCACAATCAATCAGCAAAAGAAGGCTAGGCTGACTCTCCATTGAAGGGTGCATCTTTCTGTCGAAGCGGAATTTGATTCCGAGCATTTTCAGTTTTCGGTGCGGAAAATTAGGGCTTCTTACTGAAGAGGAATTTTTGAGTGATCCTGGAATAGGATTTCTCTCCTCATCAAAATCTAAGTTTAGAGACCTGGATCAATATTTTTGGTTGGGTGAAACTCTAGGAAAGTCAAACCCTAGTTTGACCCCGAGCTATAAACACCCTAAATACTAAAACTGCTACGTTTTGGTACATTCACTATATACCAACATTGGAGAAGTATCAGGAGCTAAACATTTCATATACCAAAGATAAAATCCTGATGTACACTGTGTCCAAAATTCAGCCTCATATTCGCTATATTCTGGGAGATATGATCCGTCAAAGTTAGGGTTCCAGCCTCCTCCATAATTCATCCCTAAAAAATACACCTGGGTAAAATTTCTATAGCGTGGGATACAAAGGTCCAAATTAAATTCCTGAAGATGTTCTATAAATAGTATGGACTGCAATTTCTGTGGTCCTAATTCCAGAATCATAAGATGAAACAATGACATGTGGCAGGCCATACAACTTTTCTATTCTGAACAGTCCTGTAACAGGTCACTATGGGAAAAGGATCAAAAATCCCAATTTATGAAACCAATTCTAATGAAACCTATGGTTTTGGATCGGGAACATGCGAGGTTACCTCAGTGAAAACTTTTAGAAACATAGGAGCATTAATTTCATAGATATCACAGAAACAATGACAGGCATTTCTGCAGAAGAAATTGGAAAACTAGGGCTTCCTGTTCCGGGAGCTTCCCTCCACTGTTTTCAGAAAAGAAGTACATTAGACAGCTCCATTTGAAGAGATATATCTTTCTATCCAATCAAATCTTAAATATTCCAAGTTTTTAACATTAGGGTTTCTCTGACAAACCCTAAATCAGCTAGCTCTGGAAGCAAGACGGACACCTCAAATCGGTAAGATCTAATCTTTTGCTATTTGCATTTGAGGTTCTCATTTCAAAGTGATATATCACATCAGCTTGATGATAAGCTTGGTAAATTTGACAACTTCCAAGCATGGAAGTATTTGATATCTCTAAAGAAAATGAATTGGTCACCTACATAAGTAGAGAGGTTCCAGTTCCATACGAGGATGAGGCTCAAAGCCTTACACAAGAAGAACTTGATCAAGGCCAACAAGATCATTGTTGATTCAATCACAGATCAACTTGTACCATAAGTGTCTTCCCTAAAGACACCGAAGATGTTTGATTCCTTGATCAAGCTATTTGAAGATAAGAACTTAAATCAGAAGATGGCTTTGAGAAAACAGTTGAAGAATGTGAAGATCCAGAATGCATAACAACTTGAAGCGGTAGAAGAAGAAGTGGTGATAGCCACCTTGAATGACCTCCAAGGATCATGGGATTCATTCATGCAAAGAATTTATGCTAGAAGGAAGTAATTGCTTTCAGCTCAACTCATAAGAAGAGAAGAAGAAGATGGGAGCAATTGAAGATCAAGCTCTCACCATTCAAAGAAGATCCCTCAAGCGTTGAGGAATATGAAGAACTCAATTCTTGAAGAACCTCTTATTCATCTTATCATTTGGATAAGAAATGATGATTTCATGAATGAAGAAGATGATAAAGCAGAATGATCAAGATGGAGTCTACCCACAAAACAAATAAAAGATAAGTATTCAATTGTCATTTCATGATATTGTTTTGTTATACATTTGATTATATTCAGTTGATGTGTTATGCATGATAGAATGTTTGCATTAATGACTGTATACTACTAATATGCATGTGATGGGTAAGTAGCTCATGGTGCTATACAACTCTCCATTGCTACTTATCAAACCTCTTTACTAACATATTGGATTAGTAAACAATCGCAATGATGTCATGGTAGAGATGGAAGGCATCTAGAAAGTTTATGTGAGATATGGATGAATGTTGTATTGTCTAAACAGTTGCATGATGCATAAGAATTTGTCATTTTATGAAATAGTTCTAACCATGCAACTGGTGCATTTGAATTGTAGGAAAGGTCCTATACAACCTCCTACAAGAAAAGAAGGATGAGACTTGTTCCAAAGAACAAGTGATGACATTTCAAGATTCACTCCAATAAACATGAATCTGAAGCTCCCAGGGTCAAAGACACCATGACGGAAGAAAGAGCTTCAGAGAGCGGTAGATCCAACTTGAAGGATGAAGACCACCATGGGTACAAGAGATAACTCAATATGAAGAAAATAATGCTATGAAAGAAGCTATGATCAAAGAATAATAGTTGATCATGGGGAATGATGTATACGATATGATTTCGAGACATAAAGGGAAGTACATAGTATCTTCCATATGGATCTACAAGAACAAGTGTACAAAGCAAGGTTCGTGATTTGCCTCAGAAAGAATTGACTATGACATGACATACTCTATTAACCAGTATATATCAAGCATAGAACCACCTGTACAAAATGAAGAGGGAATATGATACTCCACTTCAGGGGGAGTGACAACAGAAAATTATATATGAGTTCAACATGGTACGACATGATGGATAGCTTTGTGATGGATCGAGACTTTACCAAGAGTAAAGTGGGTTCCAACCTTCAAGGTTGAATGCAGAAGACTAGGATATGTTGATGACCTAAGAAGACAAACTCATAGAAGATGTTATGATACTAGAATAATGTTTGGGATATAGTACTCAAACCAGAAAGCAAGAATGTGGTATCTTCCAAATGGATTTGCAAGATAAGATATGTTGATGATAGAAGTAAGGTAAGACTTGTGGCTAGAGGTTTAATTCTGAAGAGACACTTACTCCAAGAAGTAAGGTACACTTCCTTCAAAACTATCATGGTAGTTTCTTCCATGATGAAGTAAAGACAAGCCTTCCTTAATGGTATGATTGAGGAAGAGTTTTACATCGAATAGTCATGAGGATTTGAAGTTGAAGATAGATGGAATCAATTATGCAAGTTGAAGAAGGCCCTCTATGGCCTGAAGCAAGCTCCCACAGCTTGGTATGGAAGAATAGATAGCTTCCTGATGAGCATGGGCTTTGCCAAGAGTAAAGTCGATCCTAACCTTTCCTACAAGGTTGTAGAAGATGAACCTGTCATTCTATTACTATATGTGGATGACTTATTCTTGACAAGGAATGAGAAACAGATCATGGAAAGCAAGAAGAAACTAGCAGAATAATTTGAGATGAAATACCTTGGGTTAATGCATTATTTCCTAGGTCTGGAAGTATGGTAAAGTTCAGAAGGAAGATTTCTCAACCAGGGAAAGTATGCAGTAGAAATATTGAAGAGATTCAATATGTTGGAATGCAAAGTCATGGCCACACCCATGGACTCCAACCTGAAGCTGTTAGCTGATGACTCATTAGAGTTAGTGGATGTGACTCACTACAGACAGATCATTGGGTCATTGATGTACTTAACAAATACTAGACCAGACATTTGTTTTGCTGTGAACACCTTAATTCAATATCTTGTTCAACCAAGATGGGTTGACCTAGTAGCTGCAAAACATGTGATGAGATATTTGAAAGGGACTATGGACTTTGGTCTATACTATGATGGTAGCCATGAGTATAGATTGTATGGCTACACAGATGCAGATTAGGCTAGAAGTATCTTAGACAGGAAAAGCACATTAGGTAGATGCTTTTGTTTGAGGTCTGATATGAGTTCATGGTTTAGCAGGAAACAGTCCAGTGTTTCTCTTAGCACGGTTGAAGCAAAATACATAGCAGATTGCTCTACTAAGTTGTGAAGCCATATGGCTTCAGAAGCTGATATCATGTCTCTTTGACCTGAATATGGATACTACAATGATTCTATGCGATAACCATAGTTGTGATGACAAAGAACCCTGTGTTCCGACGTAACACATAGAAATCCAGTATTTCTACATACAAGATAAGATGCAAATGATGATAGTGTAGATGCAGATGATGGTGATTCAGTATTTCTATACTGAATATAGAGATGATGATGTTTCAGTATTCCCATACTGAAGATATAGATGATGATGATTTTAGTATTCCCATACTGAAGATATAGATGATGATGATTTTAGTATTCCCATACTGAAGATATAGATGATGATGATTTCAGTTTTACCATACTAAAGATATAGATGATGATGATTTTAGTATTCCCATACTGAAGATATAGATGATATTTCAGTATTCACATACTGGAGATATAGATGGTGATAGTTCAGTATTCACATACTAAAGATGTAGATGCTGATGGTTTGGATGATGATGTACTGACGAAGCCTCTGCCTCAAGTAGAGTTTGAACACTTTCGAGACAAGCTTGGTGTTGTTCGGAAAGACCTTCCTCGAAAGGGGGAGTAGTGATGTTGTAGTGGGATTATATCATCCCTGGGCATTTGCCCTAAAGTGATCCGGAGCCCTTGGTCCTCGAGAATGAAAAGGGATTGTATCATCCCGGGACATCTATCCATAATAGATCCGGTGACCTTAGTCCTCGAGAACGTGGTGGGATTGTATCATCCCTGGGCACTTTCCCTAAAATGATCCGGAAACCTCGGTCTTCGAGAATGAAGAGGGATTGTATCATCCCGGGACATCTATCCATAATAGATCTGGTGACCTCAGTCCTCGAGAATGTGGTAGGATTGCATCATCCTTGGAAATTGTCCTAAAGTGATAGGGAATGATTCTCCCGTAATCAATCCAATGGCTTCGGTCCTCAAGAATGTGGTAGGATTGCATCATCCTTGGACATAGTCCTAAAGTGATAGGGACTGGTTCTCCCGTAATCAATCCGGTGGCTTCGGTCCTCGAGAATGTGGTAGGATTTCATCATCCTTGGACATAGTCCTAAAGTGATAGGGACTGATTCTCCCGTAATCAATCCGATGGCTTCGGTCCTCAAGAATGTGGTAGGATTTCATCATCCTTGGACATATTCCTAAAGTGATAGGGACTGATTCTCCTGTAATCAATCCGGTGGCTTCGGTCCTTGAGAATGTGGTAGGATTGCATCGTCCTTGGACTTAGTCCTAAAGTGATAGGGACTGATTCTCCCATAATAAATACGGTAACTTCGATTATGGAGAATGTGGTGGGATTGTATCATCCCTGGACTTTAAGTCCAAAAGTGATCCAAAGATTTTTTTGTCTTTGAGTTGTGGATTGCAGGTTGTTGCTGATGATGATGATGCCATACTAATCGAAAGATCAGAGTATGATGATGATGACGTATTGATCGAAAGATCGGAGTATGATGACGTACTGATAGAAATATCAGAGTATGATGATAACGTACTAATCGAAAGATCAAAGTATGATGATGATGACATACTGATCGAAAGATCAGAGTATGATGATGATGACGTACTGATCTAAAGATCAGAGTATGATGATGACGCACTATGATTATGATGTTTCTGATCGAAAGATCAGAGTATGATGATGATGTTTATGATCGAAATATCAGAGTATGTTGATGATGTTTCTGATCGAAATATCAGAATGTGATGATGATTATGATTGACAGATCAGAATATGATGATGATGATGTTGCTGCTGATCGAAAGGGCAAAGTATTGATGATGATATTGCTGATCGAGAGGTCAAAGTATGGAAGATGTTGTTGCTGATCAAAAGGTCAAGGTGCTAAAGATGTTGTTGCTGATCGAAAAGTCAAAGTGTTTAAGATGTTGCTGATCGAAAGG
The DNA here is from genome assembly GCA_001517045.1 of Pseudotsuga menziesii. Lineage (NCBI taxonomy): Eukaryota > Viridiplantae > Streptophyta > Pinopsida > Pinales > Pinaceae > Pseudotsuga > Pseudotsuga menziesii. Next base: position 115,456 of record LPNX010381546.1, read on the forward strand.
TCAAAATACTGAAGATGTTGTTGCTGATTGAAAAAGTCAAAGTGCTGAAGATGTTGTCGATTGAAAGGTCAAAATGCTGAAGATGTTGTTGCTGATCGAACAGTCAAAGTGCTGAAGATGTTGCTAATCAAAAGGTCCAAGTGCTGATTGCTAATTGAAAGATCAAAATGCTGAAGATGTTGTTGATCAAAGACTGAAGATGTTGCTAATGATGAAGACTAAATATTGAAGATGAAGACTACATGATGTTGAAAAGCTTTCAATGATTTATAGATGTGTTACCCTGCTGATGTTGATGATGTCCCCTATCTCTACTCTTGTTGTTATTGATGTTGTTGTAGAATACCCTTCTCGTTAAGGGGGAGTGTTGAAATATTATAACTTCAAAGAATATTCTATATGTATCTTTTTCTGGTCCCCGATGGTCCTACCGAGAGAACCACTTGTATTACATTGTACCTCGATGCTCCTAATCGGAAGAACTAATAAGAGTCATGAGGTAGTCCCCTCTAATTGTAAAGGTGAGTCATTAGCACCCCGGTGTGGTTACTTGAGCCTACATGTGTAACTCGAGCCTACATGATTTAACTCGAGCCCACATGTCAAATGAGTTAACTTAAGTGAATGGATGAATATAAATAGAGGTGTAGTGCTCCTCATTTGAGACACACACACTCACTTGAGTAGCGCACTTGTGGAGGAGAGAAGTAGCTGGAGAAGGAGGAGGATCAGGTTTTTGATCTCCTTGTTGGTTTTACCTTTTTACCTTTTGGGGGCATCTATATTGAGGAAGCTTTTGTTGGGTTTTTCCCTTTAGGGTTTTCCCAGGATAAATCTGTGTTGTTCTTGTGATACTGTTTCTTTCAATGATCCTGTTTATATGCTTTTGTTATGAAAAATGAACTGATATACTGATTTCTTATCTAATCATATGAAAATTCAACATATCTCCACTACTCCTTCCACCTCCTCGGCCATAGAAGATCCATCCGATCTATCCATGTGCTACTTTCACAATGACGAGGATATTCTTGAAGCTCTTTCAACTCCTAAATACCCTTGGGATGATATGCACAATCACTCCTTTTTCATCCCTGATGAGCCTTCTTCATCATCAAACCAATTCTCTTTCGAAGCGAAAGACTTCATCCGTGGAAGTGTCAATTAGTTTAAAAACCCGATTCTGGAACCTAACTCCTTTGAAGAGGGTAAGATGGATAAAATTTCACCAACCATTAAGGTAAATATATCAACCACACCCGATATAGTTGAAGATATTACACTCGAAGCGTCGTGCTCCCCTAAAGAAGTCACTTCATACAAAACACTTTTTTCAGGAGTTTCATGATATTTTGCTTGGTCATATACCGAGATTCTTGGGCCTAATCTATCCATCGTCGAACATCATATCGACATATGGCTTGATGTTTCCCCCATTTTCCAAAAGCAACGGTCCATTCACCCGTCGAATTCCCATGTTGTCAAAGTTGAGATCGAGAAATGACATAAAGCAGGTTTCATATACCCCATCGTGTATACCACTTGGGTTTCCAATCCTTTTCTCATCAACAAAAATAGGGTACCATTCGCATCTGTACTGAATTTTGAGACTTGACTTTGGCATGTACCAAAGAAAACTTCCCCACTCTATTCATTGACCATATCATTGATGTATTGGAATATTCAGGAGCCATCCACTCCATCCATACTGCAAACTTGGCCTTATTTTACCACCATCCATCATCCCTCAAGGGAGCCCCACCAGTGTTCCATTGTTATTCATATTAACCATGTTCACAACATCACCCATTTTGGTACATCGAAAACTTCATCCTTGCTTGATTGACCATTATGGAGTTTTTGTTAAGATCTTTTCTGACTCCTAAAAGACTGAAAATATTGTCGAGCACGCTTGCTTGCTTTCACGCTAGTTAAAGTATTTGAAATGTTGTATATGTGGCCTCATTTGTTTCCTTTTTCAAACTATGTAGACTATGAAAATAAAGGTACCACCGTGGCACCTTCCATCTAGGAACATTTCCCTTTGTATCCTTTAATGCTTTGTTGGACATTGGGACTGTAACTTAAGAAAAATCTCATTAACAAGTTGTATTTAAGCTCTTTTCCATCCCTCTCATAAAGAAAATATCGTCGATCAATATTGGTTTAATTCATGATCGTAAAAGTATTTGAATGGCCATCCATCCAGTACATGTTTAACCTTTTTTGGACTAATTGGACTACCAACGGAAAAGAAGTCTCTCTTCCCCTATCGGTTGGGAGAGATCTCCTACAGTACACTTTTATCCTTTTTCATACTTAGGAGACTACTGTTCGAAAAAGAGAACCACTAGAGTATTCTTCTTGTTTTTAGAATCTCTAAAAATGAAAATACCATTGAGCATTTACCGTATAGGGCTCGACAAAAATCCAAGAGATAGTATCATATAGAGCATACTTCTATCCCTTCTCCATGCTCCTTAAACTATGAGTAAGCCCCAAAATAGTGTCTCTAGGCACCCACACATATTACATATCGTTTCACGTTATGGAAGCATCCCCCCATTAGGTCTCTTTTGTTCAGAGTACTCTGCGATGAGTCTCCCTTTGATCCCCTGGATATCACTATTCCAGTTCCTCCCCCAAGTATTTCCCCTTGCAGTTATCGCCCTGGTTTCCCTTTCCCTTATTCCCCATTCAATGCCTTAGTCCCTTGATTGTTCTGCATCTCTGGTTATCCCCCTCGTGCTTCTATCAAGGAAACATCATTGCCTTGTTAGTTGCAGGTCTCACTCTGTCGACATCAACACATATATTCCATAGGATAGACCTAGAGGTCCATGTATCTTGGTTTTATCACTTCATTAATGATTTTCTTGGACCACTTGAAGGGATTCCTTAGTGCCTTTTGGTTTGGTTGTGTCTCCCGTGCTTGACTTCAGCTACATCATCACACCATTGATATTCATATAGGGTATTGGTTCCTTCATTATTTGGTCGAAGACCCCAGTTGTCACCTGACTCTATTACATTGGTGAGTCTACTCTAGGACCCATACACTTTCATGTCCCTTGTGATTCTGGGTTGCATTGGCGACATTGTTTGGAATCCCCCCAATGTCATGCTTTCGTGTATCTACATTATTTGATGTTGTTTATTGTACCTAAGAGATTCTGACTCTCAATCATTGAGTCCATTCAGTTATGTATGCTCCCGGATTTAGCAGAGCATCAGTTGCATTCTATGAGAATTCCATTGTTCCTATGTACCAGTTCTTCAGATCAATATTTGTATTCAGCCTCTCATTGAGGCCACCATTATGTATCACTAGTTGTATATGTATTTATTGGCTCCCATTGTTTGAGCCTTGATCCCATTTTTATTTTTTAGACATTGTTACGAGCATGGGTATTCCCGCCTCACCCATATACATGTATGAGATTATATATACCTCATCCATTTTTTAGAATAAATACAAACCAAAATCCACTGCAGTTCGAACGAGGAAAATCCACTCCTCTGTGCTCCTCTCTAGTCTCTCCACCATTGTCACAATTTTTTCTTAATCCTATGACGTCTATCGGCCATGCAATGAGTTCCTTCCCTCACACAATAAATTGTTCACCTAGCTCTCCATGGTCTAAACCATAGTCATAAATCATATCCCCACCATTATTTCCTACATTTTGACCTTCACAACTAAAATTCCACCAAATATGTTCCAAAATATTATTATTCCTTCCCCATAAAGGAAGGGAAGTTTAGCATTTATTGTGATTTATCCCCACTCTCTCCAAAAAGGACAAAAAAAACCCTAAAAATGAGAATGGGTCAAAAACCATAGATAAATACCATGCACAATAAAATACCATGGGTCAAAAAACCTTGTACCATCCTATAAATACATTGTAAAGGTCTCACCAAAAACACTTTTTGGCCATTCCAGAAACATTTCTACACTTTTTGTCACACTTTTCACTTTTTTCCATTCGCCTTTCTCCATTATCATCACACTTTTCCATATCATTCCCATGGTGTATGTTGATCTTGCTCCATACCCATTTGGATTCATTCCCCCTATTCGACAACCACTAGTGGAGCAGACTAGAGACCTAAATCATGGAGCTCCGGGACCACTTTCTTGGATGGATACATTGGCCCAACTTCAAAAGAAAGGTATTTTTTGTTCTTGTTTTGCATTAGTTAGTAGAATATCTTTTAAAAATAAAACATATTGCTATTATTGCCATCGTTTATTGTTGATTAGTCAAAGTTGAGCAATCCTTTGCACCACGAACTCTTCCCTATGATCTGGACAATATAGGGTAGGTGATTTTGCACGTAGTAGGAGACAAAACCCCACTACAATAGTTTATTATTTGACCATTAAAACCATAGGGTTAGAGTCCTTAAAATATGATTTGTTCTTGTGTAATTTTCTTTGTTGTTCCACAATCTTCCTCTTTTCTCCTATCTATGTATCTTTTCGAGGTAGTGTTAGATTCCTATTCACTACCATGGTGTGAACTTTGGGTGTTATATTTGTCTTAGGGACCACCATGTTGGGTCCCTAAAGTTCCTTATTTCCTTATATCCACCTCAACAAAAAAAATGATCATATGTGACCGGCTCTTTCCACTCTTCAATCCATTCTCTTACGGTGTTGTCAATTTCTTCCTCGTTTAGCCTAAATTGCGTTGCCATTCATTGATTCTAGGGGTCCCAACGTGGTTGAATATTAATGTATTGGGGACCCACATGAAAAAAAAATTATATTACGATATCGCTGCACAATCGTAACTTTCAATCTTGGTATATTAACCATTTGTTGTCTAATTTCCTCAGCTTGCAAAAGGAACTCAACATGGTTGTATGTCCATCGTCACTTCAAGTCTGTGAACCAAAATTTATGATGTATAGCCCCACGATAGGGGAATTCAAACTTCCATCCCTTGGTAATGCGGTGATCCTTCCCACGCCACAAAATATATCAGTAACAATAACCATGAGCATGTGAAGAGGTTACCTTTATCCTACATGTTGAGAGCATTTGTTAACAACTCATTTGGAAAAGATGTGGCCCAATTCAACTGGACCCCTCCAGTACATTGCCTCGTTGTAGAAATCACTCATGTAGTGCACTGATTCGGTCACATTTTTCTTAGCAGCTTCAATGAGAGGACCTTCGTTGCAAACCAAACATCCTGATCAATAAGATTCTATGTCGAAGCCTCACTTGTCTCGAGCTAGTACATACTTCTCCTTCATTATTGTAGTGAAATTCTTGTCCTACTCCTTCCCAGTAAATAATGGCATAGGGTCACCCATTGCTTTGGTAAACCTATTAATGGTTGCAATGAGGTCTATGTCGACTGGAACTTTGGTATCTAGCCAAATATACCCACCATGGAAAAAGACTAGCAGTTGTTTAACGCGGGTATTCACTTTTGTATTTCTGCTGAAATGGGGCATGTGCATCAATGATAGGATATCGAACCTGTTTATCCCATGATCCCACTCCATAGGGACTAACTCAATCCCCCCCCCCAACCATTAATAACTTGAAACTTCTCCATGTTTTGGTCTTCTTTAAATTCCTTGTATTTTCAAAGTTCATGGTCGATGAATGAAAGCTTATTCAAGTTTGGAAAAGTCTGGGCCTGTCACTTAAACACCCTAAGGGATAGTAGGCTCAACCAAAATATATGTTGGATTCTTCTTGATATGTACATGTGGCGCATCATCCTTTCAAGTTGGCCTATAATTGGGTAGCATTGTTGCAGAGCTAGATCCATACACCTCAGTGTCATGTGTGCCTTTCGTTAGGCTCTCTTGATCGAAACCTTAAACCCATGTTCCCTTCTTCTTTGGTGGGTTTATAGGTAGGGGAATAGACACAATCTTGGGTTTCTCCTCCATGATAGGTGTGCCAACTGGAGTATCCACAACGGATGTGGGGGCAATACTGGTGCTAGAGATGTTAATTTCCATTAATTCTCTTGATAGAATCGCAATCACTTCAACTTTGGTAACTCATGTAGCTCAATCTTTCTTGAAAAATCTTGCACAATGAACACAATGACCTCCCATAGTGGCCAACCTACCCCTTTTTGAATTCATGTTCGCATGCAGAAATATGTCTAATCACATGGGCTGTTAATTAACTAGATCTAGGTAATTATTTTCAAGGATGGCGACCAATCCATTTAGATGCTCATACCTTTTCTATATAATCATGACATATTTCTTCAAACACCACCACTACTTTCACCATAAAAGCAGACATTAAAGTGCATTAATTGCAGACTTGATAGCTCAGCATGTTTCATAATGAACTAGAATAGAAAATATCGACACAAATGACTTTGACACAAATGAATTCGACACAGAATAATTACAATTTTTTAAAGCATTTAGTTTTGTGTACAACTCTAGTTGAGAGAAATGCGACTATCTCTATAGGGTTTTAGCCAACTACCATTTACTAAGCCATCGACAGGTTTTTACGTTTAGCTTCTGTAACTGAACTATACCTCCTTCAGTAATGAAATTTATCACATAAGGACCCGTCCAATGAGTTTGAAGCTTACCTGGGTGTTTCAAAAAATTACTCTCATATTAGAGGACTAAATCCCCTTGCTTGAAATTTTTTTTCCTTATATGTCGAGCATGTCAGGATTTCTATCGATATTTTTTTGCTTGTTGGTGAAATCCTTCCAAAAAATGGTCTTCGTCAAGTTGCAACAGTTTTGGCATCTTCTCTTTGATTGCATTAGTATCATACATAACAGTGAAGGCATCTATCCATAGACTAGATACAATATATTTCATTGGCATGACAACCTCTTTCCCATAGACCAACTTAAAAGGTGTGTGCTTTGTCAAATTTTTACACATAGTACGATAGTCCCACGGTACTGCTATAATATCCATATTTCAATCCCAATTTACATTGCATACCTTAGATAGGGTGTTCTCCAAAATCTTATTAAAGGTTTCAACAACGTTTTTTTCTTAAGGATGATAAGATGTTGTCTTTCTATGTTGAATCTGAAATTTTGCATTCAGTGACTCAATTACTTTATTAACAAAATGAGTACCTTGATCACTTACTAGAACCTTTGGACTCTGGTGATACCATTGTCGAACAAGAACCTCTCCGCAGTGCAACAGTGCAATCTTTGACAGGAGCATCCTTGACCCATCATGTCAAATAATATGTCACGATGATGATGTATCGTGACCCAATTCACTTCCTAGGTGGATTAATAGGTCCCATAAAATATACATCCCATTTATTGAATGCTTGCAAAGTGATATGTGGCATCTACGACCTCTCATCCCGTAGAGATGATTTCCCCATTCTTTGACATATGTCACAGTTCTTACAATATTCACTGTTGAATTGGCATGCAACGTTGACCACCATAGGATAACTCATAATATATTTTGGGAAGTTGTTTTTTAAACATAATGACCACCCACCACACCATCATGAGCTTCCATGAGTATAAATGGTCGCTTATTGTGTAGAACACAACACTAAAATATCTCATCATGACTGATTTTGTATAACTCCCCAGCTATCAACTAGAAATTTGCAGCCTTGAAAACCAATTTTTTGTTCTGTACCTTGTTGTATCCTTCTGGTATCATTTATGTAGACAAAAATTTGATGATGTGTTCATACTACTCATCTACAATCTTAATAGCAAATAGTTGTGCATTTGACAAATTATCATCTAAGCTACTACGCTTTTCCTCGATTTCTAGCCTTGGAAAATTATCAAATCTAGCATTAAGCCTTTCAGGACTAAAAATGATTTCAAGGTTGAATTCCTAGAAGATAAGGATCCATCCATAGATATTCACCCCCAACACTAGCTTATTAACCAGGTGTCAAAGCGCAGAATGGTCAGTAAACATATTAAAATGACCTCCCACTAGATAATGATGAAACTTATGCAATACATAGACCATAGCAAGTCCCTCCCTTTTAGTGGTAGTATAATTATTCTCCATCAATGACAACTTACGACTAGCAATAGCAATGGGGTGGTCAATTATACCCTCACAAGGATGGGTAAGTATAGCTCCTAGTGCAACAGATGACGCATCAACATGAACACGAAAATCCCTCTTCCATTATGGAAAAACTAACATGGGGGCAAAAAACATCTTTTCCTTTAAAATGCCGAGACTCTTTTGACATTATTCATTCCACTAGAACTTTACATCTATTTTGAGTATCTTTTGCATTGGAGCAGTAATTTCAGCATAAAACCATATGAATTTACGATAATACCCAGTAAGCCCCAATTTAGTTTGTAATTTATTAACTAAAGTAGGTGGAGGTAAGCCAACATTAATTCTAATATTGGAAGGATCCATCAATACCCATTCCTTCCATACAACATGGCCCAACAAAATGCCAAAGCATGCACAAAATATGCATTTATTTAAGTTCAAAGAAATATGATATTGTCGAAATCTTTATAGCATGAGAAAGAGGTGATCAATATGATCTATAATAATTCCATAAATTGTTCATTCATCGAAATAGAATTCCAATAATTTATGTATAAACTCTTTAAATGTAATAACAACAATTCTCAAAAATATAGCAGGTGCATTCTTAAGTCTAAAGGGCATTAAGGTGTATTGAAAACAACCCCATTTTGTTGCAAATGTAGTCTTGTGACAATATTGTTTTGTTATATGAATCTGATCGTATCCAAAAAACCCATTAGTAAAAGGATACACTTCATCATCACTTCATCTGTGAAAGGGGTAGGGAACGGGTCATGTAGACAAGCATCATTCAATTTTTTGAAGTTGACACAAATACGTACTTCACACGTCTTCTTACCTTGTACAACCATAGGACTAATCCACTCAGACTCATCGACATATTCAATAATTCCAGCATCCAGCATTGAGTGGATCTTTTCTTTGACCTTCTCTTCATAATATGGATTCAATCTATATGGTTGCTATTTGATTGGTTTAGCATCAGTATTCAAAGGAATCTTCATCTCTCCTAGGTCACCCACAATTCCTTTCATTTTAGAAAACTTCATCGAGAACAAGTCTTGGAACTCATATAGCAGTTCGGTAATCTTCCTAATAGTTTCATCATCCCGATAGTCACCAATATTCATAAATTTTAGGTTTTCATGGAAACTAATGTTTGCCTTTTTTATTTTTAGTGGCTTTAAGAACTTGTCAGATAATATACCAAACCCTTCAAATGAGTTGCTTCCTTTTGATTCTAGTATATTCATATCACGAGGATCGTGATCTTTAGGTTCTCCAGGTGTTCCTGAAATATTGTAGCATTCCATCATATTTTGTACTATCGCAATCCACAGTGGCAGACTCAACACAGGTACCGATATTTCCTCAAAAATATTGGACTTGATTACTTGTAGAGTTGCAACAATGGATGGACTTTCATCAGCATAACTAAAAATGTTCTTAAAACTAATTGCAATATTATCCCAGACTGCAGAACCATGTCGCATTTCCAACAATGTATACCAATTCCTTGGAATCATATCTAAGGTATAAATAAACAAATGCACCCATTCCTATCATAGTCTCATGACGCATGTCAAGGTACATACATTGATGTGGTCGACTGGACTTGTTAGTCCATTATAATTTTCTCCATCATAAGGATTTTATTCACTGAATCAGATTTCAAGTGAATTTCTGCACTGCAACCAATCTATAATATGTTGTTTGTGAACAACCCACCACCTTGCAGGAGTAGCTTTTAGGGAAACTTCCAAATCCAATAACCACTTCTGTTCTGGTACCTTGCTTTCAAATTCACATAAAAAAATGTATAGGATAGGAAACCCTTGAAATGTAGGCAATTCACATACCTCTGTATCAATCCAATGTAATTAATTTGTAATCCTAGAACATTTCCTCATTGATACTTCGTGTAATCTGTTTTGCGAGTTTTCTAATGCCTCTCTGAGATCTAACGAGATGGAACTAACACTTTTCCATACCAACATAGCATTATCGTTGGTATTGATATAGTCTTCCATATTAGATGAGATATTATAGATATTGTCTAATTTTGTTGTATCATACTCACCTTTTACATGCACGACATATATATGTCCTTCTAATTGGTCTATTGGTGCGACCACTCTCATTTCTGAGTCTTCAAATGACAAGATACACTTTTTGAAATCGATAATGGTTTGATTCTCTATTTCCCAAATGATACCAGTAGAGCATGATACAAATTAGTATCATGAACTATTTCAATTACTTCAAAATATGTGTAGGTCTAAATCCCTTCTATGTCCACAAGAACCCTCGATAATTGAACCAGTGGAAAGACCTTCAATTGATTTTCCAGTCATAGTTATACTGGGACCATACTAATTTAGGTCGTCCCATAATTTCCTATGTTTTCTTAGTAAGAATTTTCAAATCAAATCCTGGATCCAAGATGAGGAAGTCCATATCATAATCAACAATCTTAGCATTCATATGCAGCTCGTGCCAGTCTTCCATCTTCTGTTAATATGATTGACAACTTTATCTTGTACTTGATCCTCTGGTTCCTCCATTAGTGTAGATAGTTTTATTATTGCATGATCATTCCTTAAGAATGAAAATCAACTTCTCAGGAAGTATTTCAGCGAGATTACCAATTTTGCCGACTTTTGTGCACCATACTGGTCGAAATGTGGTGGAATATCATAGACAGATCCCTCATTAAATACTGATACAGAACATGATGTTGATGCTCTATTTCTCTTGTCCAAAAATTCTTGTTGATCTTCAAAGAAAACTTTCTTCTCTTTCTATACATATAAAGGTACCTTCCATTGGGTAGTCGGTCGGATTCCTGAACTTGGTAGGTAACCATATCCATCCTCTCCTGTCGTGGCGCCTCCTCTAGTTACAACAACAATAGTTGGTGGCTTCCCCCTAGGCTCAACTGTAATCTTTTAGATATTTTGGTTAGTATTTTTCAATTGATTATGATTTGCATTGGCTTTGACTTGCCACTTAGCAATAATTTGTGGGCAGTCTTCGATAGCATGAACCAGTGCTTTTCAAAATGAACACGTCAATATAGGATTTGTACAATCTCTGGTATAGTGTCCTTCTTGACCACAATTATAACAGATGAGATTCCCTCTTCTGTGACCCAATCCACCTCCTCTTCCATGGCATCTAAATGTGCCACCACCCCTTGGTTGATTGTACTGTATATTATCCCTTTCAGCTTGTATTTTCTCATCATTCTTCATCAAATTTGTGTTGACTATATTTTCTTGGAGTAATTGGTATGTCATAAAATAATTTTTATCATGTCCCACAAATTGACAAAACTTACAATAAATACTAGCGAGTTTACTTACTATTTTCTGCAAAGATAGATATTCTTCAAATCAATGTATGTTGGTTTGACATTTTCTGCACCATGAAATTCCTTGGGTATTCAACAAATTCAAAGAACCAAAAGCAAGGTGATCAACAAAATTCGGACATGAATCTTTATGATGAACTTGTGACTTGCAATGCGTACATTATACATCTTCCTAGACTTCTTTTCCTTTCTCAATATCCTTTATTTGAAGCGAGAGGTTATCTAACTATGACTAGATCTGTGCCATACCATTACCACTTTCTCCAATTGGAAAAGCTACCAATTTCATAGCAAGTTCCAATGCCTCACTCTGGGACACAATATTTTGTTGCATTAACAATACCCAAATATGTGGAAGTAGTGTAGCTATAAACCACTCCTTATGTTGTATGTCATACATCTGGAAGATCACCCTAACCTTTAAAAGTCTTGAATATTTGATCGAAATCCCATACGAACTCAATCGGAAACTGCTTTATCTCCTTTAAATTTGTAATACACTATGACTCAGAATTAGGTTTCTTGAATTTATTTGTCAGTCCGACCTTAATATCAGCTAACGCCTTTTGTGCATTTACGATATAAATTTTCATGTACCAATATAAGGAACAACCTCTAAAAGTGGTGACCATTTGGGCCCTCTTAAAGACTTCATCTTGTACTTTTCAAAAATCCCATACAACTTCACAAAGAAACCAATGTTTCTTTGGATCCTCTGACCCAATCTAATTGAAAATAGATAACTTCATATCATCACCAACCATCCTAGGTCTTTGGGGTACCAATGAATTCAAACTTGGCATTGTACTATGTTGACCACTATGCTAACTATTACTTTGACTTACTGGAAAATATTGTCATAAATTACTCTTCTTATTCACAATATTATTCATTGAGCAATGTCTCTAATTCATAGTCTCTCTACCCGGTCACGTTGCATCCCTCTCTCCTAGTCATGTTCCTCTTTATCTTGCTCGGCCGGAACTTCTTCCCATTCCTTAGGTGGCCACTCTCTTTGTCAATATCACTTACTTTTCCTTGGAACATTTCAGCTTATCCCATACATTTTTCTCCATACCTTCCTCTAGTTGACACCAATCCTCATGTGCACAATATCTATACTCGTCGAAGTCCATCCTTAGAATCTCATTTTCACACACCACCATCTTAATTCACAATTTTAAAGAATTTAGGTACCTACCTCTTGGTCCTCGGAAGAATTCCTTTTCTACTTCAATATATGATTTTATTTTATCCACATCGATCTCATTAATGTATCCCTCCAAAATTCTATCGACCCATAAATTGGTCAAGAAACTAGACTAGCTCATTCACAAGTTAAAATTGACTAGTTTTGCATTTTTGTGTACTAGTTGGTCTAAATTACATCAATTTCATTCATTTATATTCTGATATTCTATTAACAAGCTTATAATGATGTTCCATTTCTGAAAACAATAATTCGTAACACTCTTCCATCATTTGGGAAAGACAGAAGATGAAACTAGTGAGTCGTCCTAAAGGATAGTTTTACTGATGCGGCATTTAGAATCATTTTTACTAGTTTTGTTGTGTAAAAAACTGCAATTAATGACACATATATCCATAGCAGAGTATTGAAGGTCTCCTTAATCCATATTTTTTCTATTTTTTTCTCGAAGACTACTTGTAAATATTTCAGTTTGCTCCAGTTGGGACTACCAAAACCCTGTTAGTAGACTTCATCCTAGCTGGTGTTTGAAACCTAAACGTGCCTAACATATAGGTGCTTAGGAATATAAACATGAAGTATCCTTCCTTTCCTTTTGATCTCACCTTTAAGTCCCGGTTTATTCCCTCATTCTGTTTGATAAATTTCCTACTTGTCAACTATTTATCTTGAAGCTTTATTGCAGAGAGTTATTGAACCAGAATTGTTGATGTATTTGTAACTTCGGAATGTATTCACTTGTATATGTTATATTGTACCCCAATGTTCCTATCGGTAGATTCATTAATATAATAAATTCAATGAGGTTAACCCTCTGTTGTAAGTCAGGGCAATAGTCCCCATAATTGAGTTAAGGTTAACTCTCATTGTTGATCGGAGGGAAAATTCCCCATAGTTGTGGGGCACTAGGGTTATTAGACTCTCCTAGAGAAGTTGGCCCTAGTAAGTAATTTTTAAGTGTTCCCAACCTATTGGAGTGGACATAAATTGAATGGAAGATTATAAATAGAAGTGAGGCTCTCCTCATTTCGACACACAACACACACTCACTCAACTGGTGCGCATGAGTGAGAGAGGAGAAGCTCTCTCCAGTGAGAGAGAGAGAATAGTTGTGGAGATCATATTTTATGTCTTTGGGTTTTACTACTACCATTGGTGTTCATTCTATATTTGAGGAAGTTGCAGGGTTTTCTCCTTTATGGTTTCCCTGAGGAAAATTATTTGTGTCTCTTGTCTCTTTTGATTTTTGTTCTACATGTTATTCTCTCAGATAAGATCCTAAGATCAAATTGCTTAAGTGATAAAAATCTAACATGGTATCAAAGCTAACCTAAGAAGAATACATTATGCATCTACAGAAGCTAGGGCTTCTTACTTTTTGGGTCTCTCTCCGCAATCCATCAGCCAAAGGATGCTAGGCTAACTCTCCATTGAAGGGCGCATATTTATGTCGAAGCAGAATTTGATTCCGAGCATTTTCAGTTTTTGCTGCGGGAAGTTAGGGATTTCTACAAAAGAGGAATTTTTTAGTGAGGCTGGATTAGGATTAATCTCCTCATCAAAATAGAATTTTAGAGACCTAGTTCGATATTTTTGGTTGGGTAAAACTCCAGGAAAGTCAAACCCTTGTTTGACTGTGGGCCTGGAAAACCCTAGAGTACTAAAACTAGTAGTTTTGGTAGATTCTCTATATCTCAAGATTGGAGAAGGATCAGGAGCCTAAACTTTCACAGTATGAAGAAAAAGTATTGATGTACAGTTTGTAAAAGTTTCAGCCTCATATTCACTATATTCTAGGAGAAATGATTCCTCCAATTCAGGGTTCCAGCATCTTCCAGGATTCATCCCTAAACAGGACACCTCGGGAGAATTTCTATATCTCTGCTACAAAGGTCCAAATTAAATTTAGCAAGATGTTTCATATAGGGCATGGACTTTAATTTTTGTGGTAAAATTTTCAAACCCAGAAGGTGAAACAGTGAGACGTGGAAGTCCGTACAACTTCGCTATGTTGAACAATCCTAAAACAAGTCACCTTGGGAAAACACTCATAAGTCCCAATTGGTGAAACCAATTCTAGTAAAACATATGGTGTTGGAAATATAGCATACTAGGTTACTTTTGTATGAAATTTTAGGCACAGAGGAGTATTACTCTAGGAGATACCACAGAAATAGTATTAGGAATTTCTATAGAAGAAATTGGTAAACTAGGGCTTCCTATTCCAGGAGCTTCCCTCCACTGTTTTCAGAAAAGGAGTACATTGGACAGCTCACCTTGCAGAGGTCTATATTTCTATCCAATCAGAATTTTGAAATTCCAAGTTTTGAAAATTAGGGTTTCTCTGACAAACCCTAGATCAGCCAGATCCGGAACCAGGACGGACACCTCAAATCGGTAAGATCTAATCTTTTGCTATTTATAGTTGAGGTTCTCATTTAAAAATGACTAATCACACCAGATTGATGAAAAGGTTGTTGAGGCTGAAAACTTCCAAGCATGGAAGTATAGGATATCACTATTTCTTGAAGGAAATGAATTGGACACCTACATAAGTAGAGAGGTTCCAGTTCCAGAGGGAGACGAGGCTAAAAGCGTTACACAAGAAGAACTTGGTCAAGACCAAGAAGATCATTGTTGATTCAATCAAGGATCACCTTATAACATAAGTGTCTTCCCTAAATACACCTAAAGATATTTTTCAGTCCTTGACCAAGCTATTTGAAGGCAGGAACATAAATCAGAAGATGACTTTGAGAAACCGGTTGAAGAATGTGAAAATCCAGAATGCAGAGACCATACAGTCATACTTTACAAGGGTCTCTCAAGTCAAAGAACAACTTGAAGCCATAGAAGAAGAAGTGGAGAATGCAGAAGTTGTGATACCCACCTTGAATGGTCTCCCAAGATCATGGGATTCAATCATTCTAGGAATGTGTGCCAAAAGGAAGTGATTACCTTCAATAGACTCTAGAAAGAGTATACACAAGAAGAAGGGAAAAGAAGATGGGAGCATTTGAAGATCAAGCTCTCACGATTCAAAGAAGATCCCTCAAGCGATGAGGAATATGAAGAACTCAATTCTTGAATAACCTCTTATCCATCTTAATAATTTGGATAAGAAATGATGAATGAAGAAGATGATGAAGCTGAAAGAAGGAGTCTACCCACAAAACAAATAAAAAGATAAGTATTCAATTGACATTTCATGATATTATTTTGTTATGCATTTGTTTATATTTAGTTGATGTATTATGCATGATAGAATGTTTGCATTAATGACAGTATACTACTAATATGCATGTGATGGCTAAGTAGCTCATGGTTCTATACAACTCTCCATTTCTACTTATCTAGAATGAAACCTCTTTGCTGACATATAGGATTAGTGCACAATCTCAATGTTGTCCTGGTAGAGATGGAAGGCATCTAGAAATTTTCCGTGAGATATGGATGAATGTTGTATTGGATAAAATAGTTGCATGATTATATCTTTATGCATAATAATTTACCATTATGAATATGCATTATGAAATGTTTCTNAGATAGCATACAATCACCTACAAGAAAAGAAGGATGAGACTTGTTCTGAAGAACAAGTGACGACAGTTCAAGAAAGAATCCAAGATGAAGAATAATATGACGATACTTTCAAAGAAAGAAAGAGGCCTCACACTCCAATTGTGTGACCTTTTTTAGCGACATCATTGATGCAGAGCCTTCCAGCTATGAAGAAGTAGCCAAGAAGAAAGGGAAGGAGAATACCAGTTCAAGAAGAATGATGTCTAGGATGTGGCATCGAGACCTGAAGGGAATTTCGTAGTATCTTCCATGTGGATCTACAAGATGTAGCATGCAATAGATGTCAACATCGTGGGATACAAGGCAGGATTCGTAGCACGAGGCTTCTTATAGAAAGAAGGCATAAACTACGAAGAGACATTTGCAGCCAGTGGGATTTGAGGCACATGATAGGGAGACTCATGTGTGCAAATTAAAGAAGGCCTTATACGAGCTCAGAAGACACCCATGGAATAACACATACATGAGGAGCTTGAATATCACCTAGAGTGTTGAAGATCTTAACCTTTGCTACAAGGTTGAAGATGAAAGCCTATAGAGGATGACAAGATCACAGATGGATGCGAGAAGAACTTTTGAAAAGTTTCAAGACATAGGATCTTGGTATCCAGTGTCCCTAGATGGATACATAGAATATTAGTAGCAAAGGAAGCTACTTGTCACTCCAATACAGAATGTTTCAATGCATAGAGTACGAAAGACAGAGGGAGTATGATGCTCCGCTTCAGATGGAGTGACTACATAAGATCCTGAGGTTCGACATGGTATGACAGGATGGACAGCTTACTGATGGCTCTAGGATTTACTAACAGTAAAATGGATTCCAACCTTTACTTCAAGGTTGAACATGGAATACCAGTGATGTTCCTATTATATGTTGATGACTTGTTCCTGACAAAAAAGAGGAACTCATTAAAGTTGCAAGAAGGAGATTTGCTTCCGAGTTCAAGATGAAGGAACTTGGATATGATGCATTGCTTCTAGGCATGGGGGTGTGGCAGAATGCAGATGGAATCTCCCTGAGACAAGGGAAGTAAGCAATAGAGATCATGAATAGGTTTAGGATGATGGACCACAAGGCCATCGCCACACCTATGTCATTGAACCTAAAGCTATTGAGTGACGCTTCATCAGAGATGGTTAATGCCACGATGTATCGTTAGATGATTTGTTCTTGTTTGTTCCTTGATGTACCTGATGAATATGAGACCAGATACTTGCTTTGTTGTGAACACATTGAGACATGTTCACATGATGGTTGAAAAGAATGCAGTGAGGTACCTGAAGGGTACAATTGAGTATGGGCTCAAGTATGAAACGAATTAGAACATTAACCTAGAAGGTTATGTGGATTCGAATTGGGAAGGAAGTGCCATTGATAGGAAGAGAAATACGGGGTGCTACTTCAGTATGGGATCAGGTATGATCTCTTGGTTTGGCAAGATGGAGTCCTGCATGGCGCTGAGTACAATTGAGGCAAAAGATGTTGCCACTTGCTATTTGGGAGGTAGTATGTTTCTTTTAAAAACTACTATTTGATTTGATTGATTTGACTTGAAATTTTGTGTGATGCAAAGAGGAGCAGTGAAGCTCCAGTATGTGATCTAGATCGAGATCTCTCAAAAGAGGGAGTTCTAGCATATCTGGTGAGGCAGGTTGTCTGAGCATAAATCCTGGCGAAGCTCATAGGTTTCTCAGACATAATCAATCCTGTAGGTTTTCCTCAGATGTAATCAGCCCTGGCGAAGCTCACGGGATATCCTTGGACATAATCAGCCCTGATGTGATTCTATGTTAGAAATGGCCAAAGTGAAGTTTGAGTACTTTAGGGAGAAGCTTGGTGTCCTCCAGATCGAGGTTCCCTCCAAGGGGAAGCGATGAGTCCATGAGACCTTCTGACATGGTGGTAGGTCAGGCCTCCCATGGTTGGATATAAGCGCTAAACTTTTCTGACATGGTGGTAGGATGTGTTCCTCCCATGGTCAGATATAAGTGGTGTGCCCTTCTGACATGGTGGTAGGCAGGGCCTCCCATGGTCAGATATAAGTGTTGATCCCTTCTGACATGGTGGAAGGATAAGCTTCACATGATCATATGTAAGTGTAGAGATGCTTTGATGTGATTGTGGGTTGTGTTACCACATGATTAGTGCAGAGACATTTTGATGTGATTGTGGGTTGTGTTACCACGTGATTAGTGCAAAGCCATTCTGATGTGATTGCGGGATGTGTTCCCACATGATTAGATATAAGTGCAGATCCATTCTGATGTGATTATAGGATGTGTTCCCACATGATCAAATGTATGTGCAAATCCTTTCTTACAAGATGAGGTCAAATGTAAGTGCAGAGCCTTTTTAACAAGATGAGGTCAAATGTAAGTGCAGAGCCTTTTTGACAAGATGAGGTCGGATATAAGTGCAGATCCTTTCTGACAAGATGAGGTCAGATGCAAGTGCAAATCCTTTGTGACAAAATGAGGTCAGATGTGAGTGTTGGGCCTTTCTGACATGGGTTTTGGATGTGTTCCTCCCATGGTTAGATGTGAGTTTTGGGCGTGCCTTTCTAACATGGTTCTTGGATGTGTTCCTCCCATGGTCAGATGTGAGTGTTGGGCATGCCTTTCTAACATGGTTCTTGGATGTGTTCCTCCCATGGTCAGATGTAAGTGATGGGAGGGCCTTTCTGACATGGTTCATTCCATGGTCAGATATAAGTGTTGAAGACGATGAAGACCTACATGGAGGCTAGGCCTACAAACAGCATGAAAAAGGGATGGCTCTATAAAACTTCCTATGATGAGAAGAATTGAGAGATAGCACCATTTGTTCGAGATGACGGAAGCAGTGATGATGATCTAGAATTGATGATCCAGTGACGATCCAGATCAAGTGATGATCCAGACTTGATTATCCAATGATGATCCAAATCAAGTGATGATCTAGTGATGATCCAGATCAAGTGATGATCCAGTGATGATCCAGACTTGATGTTGATCCAATGATGATCTAGACTTGATGTTGATCCAGTGTTGATCTAACTTTGATGATGATCCAGAGAAGAAGACTTGTGCTGATGAATTGTGTCAAGAGAATACCTTCCTAGTTAAGAGGGAGTGTTGATGTATTTGTAACTTCGGATTGTATTCACTTCTATATCTTATATTGTACCCCGAAGTTCCTATCGGAAGAGTCATTAACATAATAAAGTCATGTAAATTCAAGTAGGTTAACCCTCGATTGTAATTCAGGGCAATAGTCCCCACAATTGAGTTAAGGTTAACCCTCCTTATTGATAGGAGGGAAAAGTCCCCACAGTTGTGGGGCACTAGGGTTATTAGACTCTCCTAGATATGTTGGCCCTAGTAAGTAATTGTCAAGTGAGGCAGACTTGTTGGAGTGGACATAAAGTGAACGAAAGAATATAAATAGAAGTGAGACTCTCCTCATTTCAACACACAACACACACTCACTCAACTGGGGCACATGAGTGAGATAGGAGAAGCTCTCTCAAGTGAGAGAGAGAGAACAGTTGTGGAGATCATCATTTTTGTCTTTGGTTTTTACTACTTCCATTGGTGCTCATTCTATCTCTGAGGAAGTTGCGGGGTTTCTCCTTTATGGTTTCCTTGAGGAAAATTTTGTGTCTCTTGTCTCTTCTGATTTTTGATGTGCATGTTATTCTCTCAGATAAGATCCCAAGATCATATTGATTAAATGATATAGAATTATGTCTTAGGTTCTTTATAGTGGTATCATAGCACTTTCCTCCAATCATTTGGAAAGTAATCTCTTAGTTAAGAAATATTTCAAATCACTAATTCAAGTTGCAGCTATGAGGCTCCTACCAGTGATAGAAGAAGACTTTGAACAATATGAAGAAGAAACCCTCTTTGTTGATGGAAGCCTACCAATATTTGAGGTTGATGAATTCTATTGTCCATGATATAGAGAAGAGATCAGGCCTAATTTTCCAATGGTAAATAAAGACTTGACAAAGGTGATAGAATCAAGTGAAAACATGCCTCGTTGCTACCAAGAGTATCTATCATTGGGTAAGGATATTTGTGCAAACATTTATTTCAAAGAATATATTTATTTCAAATATGGATTATGTCCTTAGCATGTTGATGAGCATTCTTTCAATAGCAATAAACCATCCATGGAGGAACCAAGTTGTTCCACCTCTCTAAGTAAAGAGAGAAAAGAAGTGATCCAAAGATCTTTTGGTTCTAGCAAAATTAAGGAGGATGAGAATGAGGCCACAAATCCATTCAAAAAAATTGAAAAGGTCCATGATCCACTTAGTTATTCAAGTGGTTAAGCATAAGAAAATATCCATAAGGAGGAGCATAAGTCACTCCAAGGTGACTTTGAAAAGGTTGGAAATCCACCCCTTAATGATGAGGATTGTAGAAAGGAAGAAATTGAAGATGAGTGCACTTCCAACTTATTTTTGGGTGGTTTCCACATCACTGCTAATCCTTGTTGGTTCATGTGAGGGTGGTGAGACATATTTTGAATCAGAGATAAAAGAAGATTATAAATCATATTTACACTCACCCCGTGAGCATCATAATGAAGAAGAAGATAAGGCCACACCACTTGGGTGTGAACCCGAGAATTTAATGGAAGAGTAGGACACCATATTGTCCCTACATGAAGATGGTGAATATGAAATTCAAGGTATGACGTACTTTCTGATTTGTGCAAAGATCACATTTCATTGCAACCTTCAAAGATACCCTCCAATTCATATCATGGAAGTGATTTTGCAAAAGATTCTAAAGTTGAACAGTATGTTGAGAATGATATTTTTGTTGTGGGTCCATGCCACAAGCAAGATGATCTTATGTGTCATCCATCGAAAGAAGAAACTTTGGTGGAGGATATTATTTTCAGTGGATCACTAAAGGAGCATAGAGAGAGGCTTATGGCAGCCATGAAGAACTTTGTTGACACCAAATGCCTTGGTGGCAAGATGTTGTTGGAAATATTCTGGAGGAGAGTTAGAAGGATAATACTTTCTGGAATAAGTCATAGCATTTAAATAAGGCATGGGAAAGATGAAGGAGAGCTACATGAAATTACTATCTGACAGACATCATCTCCTCATGCGGGCTGAAATGTACCATTGTGTATTTAAGAAGGAAGAAAAAGAGTCTGAAAGGATCCATAGCAAATGGGAGGCTAAATATGATTCCTTGAATCGAACCCAAGAAGCTCTTCAAGAATCAAGGTTGTAGATTGATCAACTTAGAAAGGAGTTGAATGTACCACACCCTCCATCTTGCATCGAAAATGATCATGTGCACATGGTAGGAGGTACTTTGGATGTGCTGGAGGAACCTCGTGTGGAGGGAAAACATGAGGAAGGTGAAGATTTCCAGATGCTTGTGAAAAACTATGATAAATAAAATATTGACCAAACACTTATTGAGATTTAGAGGAAGGATGAAGAGTTATTAGCTATGGGAAATATGGCTGAGGATATGCCAATTCAATCAGCAAGCAAAATTTATTATACATTCATGGATTGGGTTGGTAAATATATCACTAAAATGGAGGATCAAGGATGCAACAGAATTGCTTGCATCGATAGAGGGTTGTTTGACATGCATAACTTGAAGGGAAACCCTCATGAAATGCCCTTATGGGTGGTATATTATTCTCTAGAGGAAGTGGTTGATCACATTCCATATGGATCGGAAAATAAAAGTCCTTATTCATCCATTGATTGGGTGGATAGAGACATCGTTGAAATGAAGACTTTGGGAGGTAAAGGATTTTTGTTTCTGCAATAAATTTTTTGTTATAACTGACATTGTCCTAATAGGTGAGAAACAACAAAGACTTATTTTTTAGCCATTAGATACCTCATGTTAGCACCATTTATGGTTAGAAATTGGAAAGGGGGCATGCCTGAGAAGATATAAGGTAAGATATAAAAAAATTATCATGTGACCTGAAGGTATGTAGAAAGCGGCTTGTTTCTAAGTTGAAAATTATATATTCGAATAAAATCCTAACTTAACCTTAGAAATAAATCTCAAATGAAAAAAATCGCCTTGTGTTATCTGGTGGCAACATTCGATGGTGTAGATCTGCAACAAAGATGCTAAACAGATGTGGATGAATCCACTGAAAAAAGTTGCAAGGAAGGAATATATTTGGCCACTAGTAGAATGGGTTAAAAGACAAAAGATTGATGGTTAGATGAAATGGGGTAATCATATCTACAACTAGGAAATATTCCATCGATGAGGCATGCATGAAGTGATGGAATTTTCCAATCAACTAAAAAGTTACATCCGACACAAATCAACGATGGAGATTTGGATGGAGGAATAATCTACTATTGACATTCATTCTGTTGGGTGAAACTACGCGAAGGAAAAAAGTTTTGAAATTAGTGGAAAGTGACACAGGACACATATTTTAACGGTCAATATGGAAGCTCGATTAAGATCAAGGGTTGATATTCATTCCACTGATGGAAAGTGCGCAAGTAAAGAAAGTTTGTGAACTATTGGAATTGGTTAAGGGCCTGCACAATCAAGGACTCATATATAATGAGATTGAGATCTACGGTCTGGTAACATTCTGTTGAATCAACATGCATGAATAAAATCGAAGGGATCCTTAGTGGAATTGATTCAAGGGGTGCAGAAATGAAAGGTTCAGATCTACGATGGAGAATCACTCTGCTAGGAGAATATGCACACTCTTTATGAAGTTAAATATGATCAAAATATTAAAAGGGGAAATTTATCAACAGTGGGGATTTGCAAAGGATAAGATCAATGGTTGAGTATTAATCTGCTTAGACAAAGTGCAGTTCAGTTATGATGTGGACAGGTGATGTTAAATCAAGTAAAAGATATACAGTAGAAATTAAATCAAAGGTGGATCTATGGCTATGGTTAGTTCCGTTGTTGGAATTTATAGGAGAGATAAGGATGGATGATATAGTGGGAATGAGAAATACATGGCTAAATAGTGATCGAGATAAATGGATCAGAATGAAAGACACTAGATCTATGGACAGGAATAGATTCAACTGAATAAGATGCATTTCCAATAATGAAATAAAATAATATAAAATCAAAAGCATGTGGATAAGGACTATCTATATGTTTATGTATTGGAAATTGAGAGCTCGAGCTCGGGACTGTGCTGTAGAATCCAACTCATATGAATATCTTGTCCACTTGTCAAGTAACCACATAGGACATTTTCCTCTTACCAAAATCTATTTAAAAAGGACAATGTAGAGGGAATGGAGGCTCAGGCATTGGAGAATCAGAAAATAAAGGAGGTTTTTGAAGACAAGGATTGTGAGGTTCTTGACACAATATTGTCCATTAGTTCAGTAGACATGTTAAAAAATAAGCTAAAAGTACTCAAAGACCAAGGAACAAACATATTATTTCCATTTTTTTGTATTGAACAAACCCTAAAATTTCCTAAATTTATTGATTGGTGCGCCTATAATTATTCTTCTTTCGAGAGGGTAATTATGGACATGAATAAGTATAAAAATATTTGTCCTGTCGGTCCACTAATTTTATAAGATACATTTTTTGTTCCTGCTACTTTCACCTAGTTGTCTGAAGAGTTTAGTGAAGAAAGTCTAATTCAGTTATTCATAGATGCTACTAAGGAGAAAAAACAAGCCTTATTTAACACTTGTTTCAAGCCAGATATATCCTTACAAAACCAAGCCTTTCCTATAGATTAATGTATGTTCACTAATGAAAATCAGTCTGTTATTTCCCTTATAAGTCACTTTCTAGGAGTAGACACTGATAGGTATGTCACTAAGTCCCTAATGAGTCTGTTGTTCAGAATAAGTATTTGTCAAGTTGAGTCCATTGAGTCAAGTCTGTCATGTTGCCTTAAATTTGATGAGTTCTTAGCTGAGAGTATCCACTCATAGTTAATGAACTTACACAACACCATATTTTTCAGATTCCAATCCTATTTGGTAAAAATGTTCTTATTCTTCAATGAGGAGAACCTACAGTTCCTAGAGATGGTTCTCACTGATGAGATGTGAAAAACAATTGGTAAATATATGAACTCATGTATGAGGTGTACAAGGTATTTTTCCAACAAAAATTGCCCAGGGTGCTACCTCTTATGAAGTAAATGCTACAATTTTCACCTGAGAGAAGAATTGGAGATTTGTTTTTGATGGAAGAAGATATTGTAATCAGAGTTTATGGATTTTTCCATCAACCATATATTTTACATGCTTTCTTAACTCCTAGGATATTTTCCTTAGAGTTGATTAGGAAGAAGCTCATTGTTGAGAATGAGCACTTTAACAATTTTAAGAAGCCATATGAAATTAATTTTCCACGGGTAGTTGGACCATTCATCATTAAAAGTAAAGTTGTTTTGGTTGTAGTAAATAATTTGTTGAAGGAGATGAGCTTTCAGATCGTCACGGCTGTCAACTATGGTCCTCACCATGTCATATCAATAAGAAGACAAGTCAATAAAAACAAACCATTTAAACATCAAGAAGCTGAAAGCTTGGTTGAGAGTGCCAATTGGGTGGATTATACTCAGGAGACACAGGTTGAGGACGATATGCAACAAGGTTTTACTTCTCCAATGAAGGATGCAAGTTCTACACAACCAGGTCCTTTGATTATTGTTCCAGCATCAGAAAGGATATATTCTATTGCAAGTCACTCTGAAAGGGCTAATAAAAGGGATTTTTCTGATTCTATGGAGACAGAAGAAGAAGACACTGCTAAAAATCCAAACAAACTGAAAGTTGAAGAGGTGGGTCATATTATACACGTAGTAGAGGCTAAAGGAAATAAAAGGTAGATTAAATTCAAAGGACCAACCTTTGAAATCAAATAATATGCCTTCTCAGAGACACCCAAGGATTCTACCTCTCAATTCAAAACCATGGCTGAGCTATTTGATAAATACAGGGAGGATAAAGAAGTATCAATAGATGAATCCCTTAAATTGTATGTTGATGTTAGAAAAATATCCAATAAAGATGTGGATTTGGTCACTATTAGAGATCGTGTTCATAACGCTCTGAACTTAGCAATAGTAACCAAGAACAAATTTGTTGAGATGAGGATGAATCTAGAAAATATTCCTATACCTGATATGATTCATCTCCACAAAAAAACTAGCGAAGTGATCTATAGTGACCTACTCAATGTCACTTTAAAGGTGTCAAGATTGCAATCTTCCAAGAGTAAACTTGAGAACCAACTAAGAGAAGAAAGGGTTGAAAATAAATCTCATCAACAGCAAATAAAAAATCTTAAAGGTGATTTACTAAATACTAATAATGAAGCTAATAAAGGAGAAGCAACTCATAATATTCTAAATGAGAAAGAGAAATGTATTCATTTGCTTAAAAATAAATTGAATATCCCAGCTACCCATCTCATACAAGCCATATAACTTACAGAGCTAGAGAAAGAAAAAGAGACTCTAAATGATGAACTAAATGATTGCAAAGCAAAGATTTTAAAGTTTGCTGAAGAAAAGAAGCAATGGGAAAGGGACATGGGTCTCTAGCTGAAAATGAGAAGTATTTAAAGAAAAAACAAGAAGAATTGGAAAAAGAATTAAATAAAAGGGAAAGGAGCCTGAAGTGCGGATTATTCCACCTCCTACACAAACCAGTGCAGACTCTATTATACAAGAAATGTCTCAGGTTAGCCTGAGATATTTGGAAATCATTGGCCTAAAGAATCAAAATAAGAATCTAGAAAATTTAGCCTTGAAGAGAGAAGAAGAAAGAAAAACTTTGGAGAATAAATGTAGAGACCTTCCAGATAAAAATAACAAGCTTATGAAACAAGTGACTGGACAGCTGCCTGTGTAGGGAGCTAAACATATCCTGTGGGATATGATCATAGATGAAGAGGCAAATATCAGGCCCTACTTGGATTATATTTTGGATAAAGAAATTGTTGTCCAATATTCTAGACAGAGTGTTGTAGCAGTGAAAGAAGTGTTAAATAAAAAGCCAATAAATACTGCAAATAACACAATCAGTTTTATAAATGGTTTGACTAAATATTATCTAAAGACAACAAACATCAAAGATAGTATTTTAGACATTACATGGGATAGGCAGATCATGAGCAAGCATCAGCATCTAGCTACAGTACAATCAAAGATTAACATCATGACCCATCAAGTGAAATTGTTATTGAATTGTTTACTCCATTGTTCAAAAAGGGACTGCCTTTCTTTTGGGAAGAGAAAGGTGGTATGTTTTCTCAAAAGGAATACCATGATCGAATTATCAGTTATAGATTAGACCATAGAAAATTTGAATATATGCAACATTCTTTATCTGGAAAGACAATAACTGATAAGTAATCAAAGGATTTTGAAATGTTGTTCGCCTTCAGAGCCACATGTGCACAATTGCCATAGTTTTCTTACATGGAACATGTGGAGGTAAGAGTGTTGGCTAAGGAGATGGTCAACTTGGAGCTGCCAACTGTCGATTAATAAAATTATAGAGCCGAAGCTATCCTTTTCATATATTCCTTTGTTGTCTCTATTAAAGTCTATACTTTCCTTTTCTCATGTGCATGTGTGTCATGTTTATTACTTCCATTATGTGTTCCCTTTCATGTTTGAATGAGTTTACAATAGTGCAAAATTCATAATCATATCTCTATCTATTACTTTCAAACATTCAGAAAACTTGTTAATCTAAAATTAATGTTGGATTCATCCCAGTTATATTCCCACATTAATGAACTTTTTCTAAATTCCTCCATAATCACCAGACAAAAGCATTTTGACTGTAATGAGATTGCTACCTTGCCTTTGTTAAAGTTTCCCATGCAGCGGCACTGTTAATATTATTGTTCCATATTATGACTCCATGTCCAATGTACTTTTGTTTCAACCACCAACAATCTTAAATTGTATCTTTTGTTTATATATATATGGCCTATGAGAAAAAATATTGAGAGATCCCTCTCTAGAGAGAGAGAAGCGAAATTCCTTTCCTAAAGCTTGGTTTTGTGGTTACCTTGGGGTTTACCTTTTTACAATAGGGGGTAAAATATGAGTGGTAACACCTCCCATACACATGCACATGAGGTGTATTTTGATTTTCTTGTGCTGAGGATTTTGAGGTCAAGAGAAATGAATACCCAAATGTTGTTCATCACCAGAGAGATTATGAATTTCCTTTAGAATATTATTGCATAGTTTTGGAGGAGGAACATGATCACACTTTCACTGAGCTAACCAATGGAGTAAGTTGTGCATATATTAGCTTGATGGATGAGTATTGCAAAGAGTTGGCTCACAATTATTCACCCCACACTTTTAATTCATCCATATCAGTTGGGAATGAAAATTGGATGAAGGGATTTTTCTTATTGGTGCCACATGAGGAGCAGGAGGCTCTCCCTTCTTTTGATGACTTGATGATCAACCCTCTGGGTTTGAAAAGCACACCATTCCCTTACCAAATTTTTGAGAAGTAGCAGAGTAATTTATCTAATGTCTCCATCATGCACAGTGATGCATGGGAGGTCCACTTCAATCATTTGAGTGGAAGAATAAATAAAAATTTGAGACCTTTGATTAGAGAGAACCTTGCACCTGGGGAAGTTACATGTTCTCCATTGGGATATATAAGTTGGAGTTTGGATTCCTCCACTAATTAAGTGACTGTAAACATGTTGGATTTGAAAACCCCAAAGGTAAATTTTTTTCTTGCATCAGTGAAGTTTCATCATCTACAACCCATATTTCACATAAGTAGTGGTATGAGCATATATGGTTGTTATATGATGCTCTCAATATACATGAATGAACATGGGATCACCGCATGTTCCTGGAGAACAAAAATGATGTGTGTTTAAGTATTATCTTGCACACAGAGTCGCATATTTTGGAAAGTATTGATATAATTTGGTCCAACATTGAGGAGTTCCATGTTGGGTGGGGAATTCTCACAGATTTTCAGTTTTGGATTGTGATTTTCCAACTTTAATTTTGGTGGCATGATTTTCACATATTCATTTTCATTTTCTCTGATGATGAATCTTTATTAGTGTTACCGTTGTTTGGGAGGACGCGGTTGAAATATTGAGACCTCGATATTTCTTGGAATGAAAACTTTCCAAAAGTGGCAAGAACATTTGGATCCTTGAAAAAGAGGCAGTGGGATCTAGGAATTCTACTCCATTATCTTATCTGGGTTGAATATTTTGTTAAAAAGGGGTTAGTTTTAGAATAATCAAACCCATAATTACCCATATTTGACATCAATTAATCATTTTTGTCTTATTCCTAGATTTCTCACTATGCTAGTTGGCATCCACTTGCACCTAGAAGTCAACAAATGCTAAAATTGGCTTAAGGATCACTTTAGAAACATACTAGGAAATATTATGAAAACTATGTAGTAATTCCAGAAAAGAAAAAGCGTAGTTCTGCTTTTTCTGAAAGCTACCTTGCTTTTAGTAGTTTTAAGGCAAAAGGGAAAAGCTAGTCTAGGAGTAATTGTCTTGTTTTTTTCCTTAACCATCCTCCTTTTT
The DNA here is from genome assembly GCA_001517045.1 of Pseudotsuga menziesii. NCBI lineage: Eukaryota > Viridiplantae > Streptophyta > Pinopsida > Pinales > Pinaceae > Pseudotsuga > Pseudotsuga menziesii. The sequence continues at coordinate 144,213 of LPNX010381546.1, forward strand.
CTCCATCCGAAAGCATGGATATCATCTCTTTCCATCACTTATCATCTGGTACATCTCACTCAGCCAATTCTTGAGCATCTTGACAGATTAGGAAAGTGATTTATGGGGGATTTTGACTAGTTTAGTAAGCCTGTTTTTTGTCCAATTCAAATAGCATCCTTATGCTTTCGAATATCTGATGTAATTATATATTTGGACAAACTATTACTTTATGAGTTTGGATTATATACACGTATTCAATACAGTATTTTTTTATGCTCCATATTTAGTCTCCTTTTTGTGGAATTTTGCATGTTTGACTAGTAATTTTGTGAGTGTAATCAATTTGCAGCTTGGGATTAACTTCCACATGGTATCAAAGCCTTTGTAGATCAATTTATCTCCTTCCATATTTATATTGTAGGTTCAAAATCACTGACTAGGAACACATTCTGCTAGTTGAAGGGCACAGTTGCTGAGATATGGACCAATCTCAAAGGATCATCTTGACTCCATTCAATTACTTTGAATGGAAAGTTGAGATGGAGATTTTGTTGAGGGATAAAGGCCTCTACAGGGTTACCATGGAAATTGAGGTAGATTCCAATCCAGGTATAGAGAAAATTAAATGGCACAACATGAGGGATGAGGCCTATGGTCTTTTATGCTTGAGCATTTCAAGAGACCTCCTCTTCCATCTTGATGTATTGACATCACCAAATGAGGTTTGGATATAATATTGGAGATATATTTTGGAATATATATTAAATGGGAGGAAATCAACTCGAGAAAGAGTTGATCTCATTGAGTCCCAGCAGCTTCGAATCCTTGCAAGTCTACTTTTCCAAGTTTAAGGCCCTAGTTCTGCAATTAAAACAATGTGGAATCAAAAAGAAGTATGAGAAACTAGTCTTGACCATACTTTAAAATATTGTTCCTAAATACTTAGTTTTTTTTTCGACCTTCCATGCCACCAAATTGAAAGCACAAACTTGGAAGATATCTGACCTTTTTGACTTTGTGGAATCCCTCACTCAGGAGCAATATAACTAGTAATGATGGGCACCATTAAACCTTACAAAGACCAAGCTTTTATTGTTGGATATTTGAGGGTGGATTCAAAAGGCAAGAAGAAATCCAAAAATCCACCTGAGAAAAAGAGAGACAAGTCAAAGTCTCAACATGAGCCCTCATGCTCCAAGAAGAACTTTCAGAAGAAGAAGAACAAAGTAGAAATGAGCAAGTGTGCATACTGGAGTAAGGGCTATCATCCCGAGAGATCCTGTATGAACAATCAAATTGACATGTTGACCCAACTCCTAGAGAACAATAACATCTCCATTCCTGAATGCACAAAGAAGAGGGAAGGAGGATCAAATTCAGATGACAAGGAGAGAGTACATGCCTTGGTTTCCAGCACTTCAAGATCATCCACCTTCATCATTGATTCTGGAGCTTCTAGACACATGGTTTTGACAAGAGATACTTTCTCTTCTCTTGATGATTTGAAAGGTCCAAAAATTATTTTGGGAGATGACTCTGATACTGATAGTTTGGGGAAGGGTAGGATTGATATTGACCATTGTTCCTTCAATGATGTGTTGTATGTACCAGGTCTAGCTACTAACCTCTTGTCAATGTATCAGATGACCCACACTGGGTATCCTAAGAAAGTCATATTTTCCCAAAATGAAGTTGAAATCATAGAGATTTCAAATGGAAAATTCATAGAAAAAGGTGTTATGGATCACAATTCAAAGGTATACAAGTTTTCCCATTTCCTACCTTTCTCAAACCCCGAAGCTCTTCTCACTCATGCTAATGAAGCAAGCAAGATTTGGCATGGGATATTTGGCCATATTAAATACTAGTATATTTCATAATTGAGTGTCAAAGACATGGTCATAGGGTTACCAAAGATCAAGTTTTCTAAGGGATTCTGCCAAGGTTACATCCTAGGAAAAAACCCAGAGCACAAGTATGAGAGAGATAGTCATGAGAGAACCTCTGCACCCCTTGAGTTAATCCATAGTGGCATTGTCGATCCATTCCCTCGTATGTCCATGATTCAAGAAAAATATGTCCTAACCTTCATAGATGACTTTTCCAAGTATTGTTGCGTATACTTCCTAAACACAAGTCTGAATATTTTGACATCTTCAAGGTCTTTCGAGCCTTGGTTGAGAACTAGTCTAGGAGGAAACTCAAGATCCTCAAATATAAAAATGGTGGTGAGTATGTCAAGTCCAATTTTATCCATTATTTTGAATATGCAGGTATCTAGGTGCAGCATTATATTCCTTACATACCTCAGCAAAATGGTGTTGCTGAGAGGAAGAATAGAGCACCCAAGGAGATGGAAACTTGTCTGATGAAGTCTAAAGCTTTGCCACCAAAGTTATGGGCTGAAGAAATAAACTATGCATCCTATATCCAGAATAGGTTTCCTCACAAGCAACTTGATGGAATCTCTCTTTTCAAATCTTGGAGTGGGCACAAGCCAGATTTGACCCATTTCAGGATTTTTGGCTCAAAGGCTTGGGCTAGAATTCCAACTGAAAAGTTGAAGGCTTTGCAAGCCAAAATCCAAGAGTGACTATTTGTTGGGTATTCTGAAGATTCAAAAAGGTACAATATAATAAAATTGAGCACTCAAAAATATTTCATTAAAAGGAGTGTTCAATTTGAAGAAGAGCCTTTAGCAGCAGTAGAAGTTGGAGTGTCCTCTTCATCACCACAACCACTGATTGTAAGTGAAGAGACTAATGAGTTTTTTTATTATAATATGTATGATAATGATGATTTAATTGTATATATTAATATTCCTACAATACCAAAATGGGAACCAAGTACCATTCATGAAGCTAGGGAACTAGCTAGGAATCTATGACACTAGGAGGACTAGATCTCAATTTGAGAATTCCCTTTGTGTGAAAGATCCATTATTTGCTGAGAAGTGATATTTGATGGTTGAATCTGACCCTCAGACATATTAATATGCATCAGATGATCCAATATGGAAAACAACCATGAAGGAAGAATACAGCTCCCTCCAAAAGAATGACACATGGGAACTAGTTGATCTTCCCCCAGGGAGAAAGCTAGTAAAGTGTAAGTGGGTTTTTTAAAAAAAAATTATGTTGATGGTTCACCTTTTAAATATAAGGCAATATTGGTAGCTAAAGGATACTCACAATTTCAAGGTATTGATTACAATGAGACCTTTGAACCAGTGGAAAAGATGGACTCCATAAGGATAGCTTTATCCATTGCAGCTTCAAGGAAATGGGAGGTGCATCACATGGATGTGAAGTGTGCCTTTCTACATGGAGATATGAAAGAAGAGATTTATATGCAGCATATAGAAGTTTTTGTATCTAATCCATATTTAGTGTGTAGGTTAAATAAATCATTGTATGGGCTAAAGAAAGCCCCCAGGGCTTGGTATGCCAAGATTGATGGCTTTCTACTGTCACGAAATTTTGTTCGATGAAAGTATGATTTGAATGTATATTTGAAGCTGATACATGGTTCTTTAATGATTAATGTTTTGTATTTGGATGACCTATTTATAACAAGAAGTTCAAATAAAGAGATTTCCTCCTTGAAGGATGCACTGAACCATGCCTTTTCCATGACATATTTGGGATTGTTGAGCCAATTATCGGGTCTCAAAATTTATAAATCCTCACATGGAATCAAATTTCATTAGTCCAAGTATGCTTCAGATCTGCTCAACAATTTCAGCATGAAGGATTGCAATCCAAGAAAGACTCCATTCCTTTCTGGACTTAAGCTTGAAGAAACAAGTTCTTCTCCTATGGTAAATAATACACTGTATAGGTAGTTGATTGGGTGTTTGATTTATCTTACACATACTTGACCTGACATGTCTTATGCAGTTATTTTGGCTTCTAGACACATGGATCAGCCTCATGAAATCCATTAGAAAGAAGCTAAAAGAATTCTGAACTTTGTTCAAGGAACAAGAACTCATGGGATTTTTTATGCAGCAAAATCTAACTTAGAGCTAGTTGGATTTACTGACAATGATTGGGTAGGTGAAAACACAGATTGAAAGTATACTTTAGGATTTTTTTTCATGCTTGCAGATGGACCAATCAGCTAGTAAAGTAAGAAGCAGAGTTCCATAGCACTCTCATCTACAGAGGCAGAGTATATAGGAGCTGTGAATGCAGCTACTCAATGTTTGTGGTTGCATGGGATACTTGAAGAATGTGGGATCGAATCAGAGACTTCAATTATCATATATTGTGACAATAAAAGCACCATTTGAATATCTACTGATCCAGTTCAAAGACGATGAACACAAACACATTGAGATCCATATGCACTATATTAGGGAGCTTGTGCATGATGGTACCATTTCTCTACTCTACTGTGCATCTTTAGAGAAAGTAGCAGACATATTCACCAAAGTGTTATGTGAGAAGAACTTTGGTAATATCAAATCATTGTTGGGTATTTCTAATCATGTGGTGAATAATTATTGATAACAATATTTCCAAGAAAATTGTTTATGTCCATGTTTAAGGGAGTATTTTCCCACTGGGTTTTTGCATCTTTCCTTGGTTGTATGCACAAGCAGTATATAAAGGGTGACTAAGCCTTGTTGATAGGCCCTATATTTTTCTGATATTTTACATAAATTCAGGCTTAATGGGGGGTGTTAGAATAATCAAACCCATAGTTACCCAAATTTGCCATTAATTAATCATTGTTGTCTTATTCCTAGATTCCTAGATTCCTCACTATGCTAGTTTGCATCCACGTGCACCTAGAAGTCAAAAAATGATAAAAATGGATTAAGGAGCAATTTAGAAACATCTTGGGAAATATTCTGACAACTATTCAGTAATTCCATAATAGAAAAAGTGCAGTTCTGCTTTTTATGAAAGCTGCCTTGTTTTTAGCAGTTTTAAGGCAAAAGGGAAAAGCTAGTCTAGGAGTAATTGTCTTGTTTTTCACCTTAATCATCCTGCTTATTTTTCTCCATAAAAAATCATGGATCTGATATCTTTCCATCACTTATCATCTGGTACATATCATTAATCCAATTCATGAGCATCTTGATAGATTAGGAAAGCAATTTATGCACGTATGGGGGATTTTGACTAGTTTAGTAAGCCTGCTTTTTGTCCAATTCGAATAGCATCCTTATGCTTTTGGATATATGATGTAAGTATATATTTGGAAATCCTATTAATTTATTATTTTTTCTGATGTACACTTATTCAATACAATATTTTGTTATGCTCCATATTCAGTCTCTTTTTTATGGAATTTTGCATGTTTGACTAGTAATTTTGTGAGTGTAATTGATTTGCAGCATGGGATTAATTTCCATAGTTAGTAATTGGGATATGAATATAATCAGAGTGGAATAGAAAAAACATGGTGAGCCTTTGGTACTGATCTTGGAATTGAGGATGCCAATTCTAGACAAACAACAACATATTATGAGGATTGAAGTCACTGGTTGGCTTCATAGATGGTTGGAGTTGGTTAATTGCTTGAGGAAAATAAATTTTAGGAGGGGAGGACTGTAATTTCCCCATTTTTATTGTTAAAACCATGGAAAAAATCCTAACTCCTGAGAACCCCATGGTTCCCAGTGGGGGACTAGAATAATTAAAAAGGGGATTAAATTTTGTATGCATGCAATTTATTAAATAAGGAATTGTACTTGATCCAAAGTATTTATTTCATAAATTAAATTAATTTAAATTTTAAATAAATAAATAATGATCCAAATATGGTGCATATGTAGACTAGGTGGGCCAAGGAATCTTTGGGACAGACAAAGAAAGAGAATACAAAAGCATCCAGTCAGAAAAAGTCGGCACAAGAAGGGAAACTATAGGAAAAGCATGCACAAGAAGGGAAGCTGTAGGAAAAGCATGTCAGTAGAAAAAGAAGGAAATTTTTATAAACTAAAGAGCGAGAAGTTTCTAAAATTACTAAGTCATATCGTCTATAAAAGAAGGCACAAAGAGGGACAGTTTTCAATAGAAGAAAAGCAAGAGAATTGGCTAGTCAAGAAAGCTAGGAGACAAAGAAAGGAAGTTCCTAATTTCTTCATGAAGGTGCATTGGGAAAGCGAAGCCAAACACCTATGGATCCAATTAGACCTTGAAGCCTAATATTTCTATAAAACAATGATATCACATCACTATCATAACTTTTTGGTCATTTTTCATTTTTTTCTTGAGAGTCGTTCTTCTCATAAGTTTAGTGTTGTGCCTCAACAAGCTTTCTGTGATGTGCTCCATTTCCAGTGTCTTTCAAATATTTTTATTGCAGGTATATTCATCTATCAAATTTATTCATCATATTTCAATGGAGATCGACCATAGGTATTAGTGAAGAAATACATCCTCCTTCCTTTCACTGGATTCTTGAGTGTTGGTTTTGCAAACTAGTTGGAGAAGGATGCTCTGGATCTCCAGTTTTTATCCATTCTTATTATTATCATTAAAATTGAATCCATTGTATTAATTTTCATATCTGATATGCCATCCAATACATCTAATAAATTCCACTTGATGTAGAAGATGCTCATTTACTCCTTTCCTCAATGCAAGCAATTGTGTCCAATTAGAATCCCACTTTAAGAGGGCACATTCCAAGAGTCATAGAATATTTGGTATGCTCAACATGATCCATGATCACCATATTCATACCAAGGGTCAAATCTGGTGGTGAATAAATTATTTCCTTTCAAACAATTCACTATTTTCTCTCTTTGTTGTAGAATCTCTAACCCCTAGGGAAAATTTGGTAAATGTGATGTCATAAACTAATGAATGTAATTATAAATATGTGAATAAATATTTCATATGAAATTATATATATTATAATACCCTTTACTTTCTATTATTTCATAATTATTAATTATACTGAGGCATTAGAATGGTCAAGAAACTAGACTAGCTCATTCACAGGTTAAAATTGACTAGTTTTGCAGTTTTGTATACTAGTTGGTCTAAATTCCATCAATTTTATTCATTTATATTATGAGAGTCTATTAATAGGATTATAATTATTTTACATGTATGAAACCAAGAATTTTTAACCCTCTTCCATCGTTTGGGAAATCTAGAAGATGAAACTATTGAGTTGTCCTAAAGGCTAGTTTTACTAATGCATCCTTTAGAATCCTTTTTTATTGTTTTTGTTCTGTAAAAACCTGAAATTAATGACACATATATCCATATTATAGTATTTAGGGTCTCCACAATCCATATCTTATCCATTGGTCACTCGGAGACTGCTTGTAAATATTTTAGTTTGCACCGGTTGGGACTCCCAAAATCCTGGTAGTAGACTTCATCCTGGATAAGGTTTTAAAACTAAATGGGCCCAACATCCGAGTGCTTAGGAATATGAAAATTCAGCATCCTTCCTTTCCTTTTGATCTCACCTTAAAATCGCAGTTTATTCCCTCATTCTACTTGATTTATTGCCAACTAGTTTTCTTGAAGCTTTATTGCAAAGAGTTAGTGAACCAGAATTCAGCCTTAGGTTCATTATAGTGAGGGATTAAATAAATAGGTTGACATATTGGGTTTGAATATCTTATGAGAGTGTATATTGAGAAAGGGTTACAGAATTTTAGGTTTTTTTAGATTCAACATTGGTGATTAATTGGATGATAGGTTCTATTGGGATAGGGAATATGATTCTACAACAAATCCTTGAACAACTGAATATAATGGAGAAAATTTTGTCTCATGTCACTTTTAATCATGTATTTAGAAATATTAGCATAGATTTCGATGCCTTGTCCAAAGAAGGATTGCAAATAGAACCAAAACATGCTAGTGGAGGAAAGGAACTGCACCAACATGCTTAGCAATATGATTCTTGTATACGACACTAAATCTTTAACATTTACATATGTTTTTTCTTAGAGACAGTATCTAGTTTAGAAAAAATATGGAACTCTAGGTTTTGTTAGAAACTTTGATTTTGTGACTAGGTAAAAGCCAAGGGAATATAGTTTCAAGGAGTATCAACTACCTTGTTTTGGTTTGGAAAATATTTGTATAAGAAGCAATATGGGTTGTATAATTTTTTTATGAGTTCTTGAAATCCTATATATTAAATTTGAATCTTAGGTAGACTGAGGAGTTTTCAGTAATTATATTGAATTTTCAATTTTTTATCTTAATAATAAAAGGTAATGACTTTTTTCCACCCAAAAAAAATGATGGGAGGATATTCATTTTTTGTTTGTTTGTTGATGAATGATAAAGAAACAAGAGGAATATCATTTTTCCCATGTAAGAAAGTTCCAAACATAATGAATAATACAAAAGAGTTATAGTAGGATTCTAAATAAACTAATACGATTTGAAACAATGGATTTGGATCTTCTATTTATATTTTACAACTTAAGAAATCAACCTTAAAAGCACAGTGACTTACTTATATTCAATACATCATTATTTAGCATAACTATAAAATTGCATATATATTTCTAGTGGCACATAAAGAGCCACAATCAATAATTAACACATTAAGAGTGAGCATGTCATAAGAAGGATTTTAACCGAAGTGGAGAGGATAACAATTTTTCCTCTCTACTATTGAAGCAAACCCAATTGACAAACATGTTACAAGTAATCATTTTAATATGGGATAATTTTTTAAATCCTAGTAAATCTCAATGAGAATGTAAAGTTGGTTGTATCTAAATTTGTGTATATATCAACCTCAAACACATAGTCCTTACTTTTTAGTGGCATTATTGTTACCTATAGAGACCAGGAAAATATAGCATTTATCAAACCTAAGAAAAGTATGCAATGGACTTTGATCCACTTATGTGTGTATGTTGGGTAGTGCTATGCATTCTTAGTATAGGGTGGGATTTATTCCACTAATTTGTGTATGAATGTATTTTTATGCATTCTTCATACATTTGACCACTACCTAAGAGTTCCATCATGACTAATTTAAGGTTCCAAACAAAACCCTCATAAAAATAGAACCCTATTTAGTGGTGAGAAATTCAGCATTCATCACCAATAATTCCAAGCTTTTTGGAATAAAACTTTTAGTAGCATGCATCCCTAGGAGGAAGATAGCAGCATTGATGGGCAGTACTATACAACAATGTGAGGTCGTACAACATTTAGTTTGGAGGTTGTACTATGATTTTTGAGAAGCTTCCTATGTGCACATAAATTGAGATCACTGATGTTGCCACTTGGTTCGAGGTGTTATTGTTGTTGTTTATTCCTTACAACAATGTTGATGTATGTGCATATTATCACGTCCCCACCCCTCTACCAGAGAGAGAACGTGACTTCACGGCTATCAAATCTGGGCAATCTATCCACATGAACATAAACATAAAAATGCATTGGAATAAAAACATATACATATGCATAAGGCATGTAAATACAATGGAAGCAAATACATTTCATTCAACACATTCAAGCATTCATCATGTTCATATTAATTGATAAACAAATTCATTGTAGAGATTAAATGCACAAGAATACTTATCTTGAGAAGAATCTTTCCCCGCAACTAGCTATGTTGTTGGAATGTTCCACCCAACCATAGGCTAGTGTGCTCTTCAATCTCTTAGCAGCACTGTCACCCCCGAGCTGGGCATGATTCCACAAGGAACTAGGGAACAACAATAGGATCTTACATAGCCAAAACTGTACATCCACAGTCAAGCCAACACATCGTTGGGTTTCACAAACTGTCCAGCCAAGCCAATAAGGAATTGGGTTTCACAGGTTGTTAAGGAAACAACCAATAATATGGGGTCCTTAAAAGTGCTCAGCTAAGAAACCAATCACATCTAGCACATCCATCCATCTAACAAATGGGTTCCTTGGACTTACTCGGCCAATCCAACACAAGGATGCACTTCACAGCAAAATACCATTGTTGGGTATGGACAAAAACATCCTGGGAAGCCAAAACGAAAATCGAAACAAGGGAAAACAACCCTCTGATAGCAAACTCGATTTCAAAGACAACTATGGTTTCACGTGGGAAAAACGACTGCCTTAAACCCCAAAATCGTTGTTCTCTTCTACCCATTCAATGAACAATAATAGAAACGGATTTGTGGGTATGAAGGAATGAGGAGACAACATAAAAATGTGGGGGAAATGCATAGCATGCTCCAGCTACGTGAGGGAGGAAAAACGGCCTTTCAAAACCACCAAATTGGGTATCATTGTTTCACATTCACTCATCCATACCAAAAATGAAATCCCCAACCATGTAGGAATGAAGAAAACAACCCAAGTCATGAGGGAGAAATCCCCATCTATCTCCAGCTGCGTGAGGAAGCAAACGCATAGGTGAATAATGGCTTGGGAATGCATTTCCAAGCATTTACTTGCCCAAGAAGCCAAAAACATGTTTTCCAAGAATGGGTGACTTTCCAACTTCGAATTTGACCTCCATACATTTCCCATCCCAAGGCAATAACTTCCTTCACCAACTTTAGATGATTGGGTATAAAAGACAAAAACGGGTAGTTGACAGCTTTATGGGTTTTCCCCTTGGCATTTGGATTTTCCTCATTGGCTAAAGGGTTTTAATAATCCCCCCCCCCCTATTTCTTGTGAAATCATGCCCCCGTCTCTTTCACATTGTGGCACATAGATAGTTGTGGTATTTTTATTAATTTGCATTTTATATGATGTCTCAAAACGTATTGTGTCTAGCTAGCACATAAACCTTCAGCATTGATTTTTAATCACCAAACATAAAACACTAAATCCATGGTGGGGCATTTTCCTTTAGCTCCACACCATGATTAAATACAATATTTACATCATATGCAATTCAATACCACGAGATCAAAACCGGGGCATTACACATATACCAGAGATTATTTTGTTACCTAAGAAGATCGTACAAGTGATATCTTTATTGTTGAATCTAAGCACAAAGATCAAGGTAGATTCATGTGGTTGATTCTATTTGTTTTGGAAAACATTTCAAGTTGTTTGTGGTCACAACTTTCAAGTTTTGTCCTATGCATTCAATGTTGTTATGTATTGTTGTTCTAACTTTTGTGGATATTTTCCTCAAGCTCCATAATAATTTTCTTTTGGACTAGTTTTCCCCCTATGGGATTTTTCCAGGGTCTTTAAACCAAAATATCAGTGTCAAATGTCTTATACTGTCTTTTGTTATGTAATAGTTTCCATTGTAAAATGTGCCTAGTTAGAAATATATCAGCTTACAATGCATGAGAAATTAATGCATGTGAAATGTATTAGTGGTAGCTTCATGTAGAACACTAATGTCAGAGGTTATCTAGGTGTTTAACAAAATCTGCCAATAAACTATGTGCACAAATTTTGTGAATTTCTACATTGTATCAGAGCTAGGGATCTTAGTGGTTTTGTGGACAATGATTTGGTAGTCTTTTGCATGTGATTTGTTGGTTAGTCCATCTGAGTTGATTTGACACAAGTTTTGCATGATATTTGCAAGGGTTTTTCTTAGGAATAAGGAAAAAGTCCAGTTGTTCAAACGGTATGAAAAAATTATTGCAAGAGAATTGGAAGTAGTTCAACAACGAAAGTGCATCTAATTGAAGCAGTTTTGTTGGGTGATTAGAGGAATATAGTGTACATAGTGAATGGGTCTCCCATGTACGGATAATTTGGGGGGATATCAGATTATGGATTAGTGTCATAGATAGAGGGAGAGTGGGAAGCTCTGGAGATTGAGATGGCACCGAGTATTCAGTCTTCAATTTAGGGAAGAGGACAAGAGGCTTCTTCAAGTACTGGCAGGAGGCTCAACTGGTATGATACGAGACTATTCGATGAGCAGGAGAGAGATGAGAGTTCTCAGTGTGGCTGGAACATATATTTAGTAGAGAGTACAAGAGAGGTAGCAGGATAAGCTCTCAACTCAAAGGGAGTTTTTACAATAGGTAGAGTTTTGGGTCTAGAGGTAGATCTTGATGGCCAGAATTACCTCCCTCTCTAAGAGGGAGCATTGATATTTGTAGCAAGGAAGGTATTCTACATTACTTGGTGTTTAGGCATGTAGAAAGGAATTGGGTAACTCCCCTAGTTATTAAATTTATATTTATAAAGTTAATGTGAGTTTTTATTAAAGTTTCAAGTGAAAATGATTTTTTATTTCATAAAGTGTAATTTGTCTCACCCATGGAAAGTGAAGAATCACTTGGGAAGAAAGAGACAAATTTAGATGAGAAAGTGAAGAGACAAATTCATTCTCACAATTAATAAAAGAATAAGTATGAGAGTTAAGAGATACACATTCCAAGAGTGTTGGAGATAAGTGTGAGAGACACATTAGATAAATTTTAAGAGCTTGAGCTAAGGAAGAGTATTGAGCAGTAGCTAGAGATGGGTACGCATTCCAAGAAGCGGGGAGCAATTTTCTGGGTAAGAGAGAGAGTGTGCACTTTTCCCAAGGAGAGGGAGCATGCATCCCTAGGAGGAAGCTTGCAGCATTGATGAAAGGTATTATACAATAGTATTAGGCTATACAACTGTTAGTTTGAGGGTTGTACAATGATTTTAGAGAAGCTGCCTATGTGCACAAAAATTGAGGTCATTATTGTTGGTACTTGGTTTGAGGTGTGGTGGTTGTTGTTAAGTATTTACAACAATGTTGATGTCTATGCATATAATAGAGATGATTTTGTTTCCTGAGAAGAGCGTACAAGTGATGTTTGTACTCTTGAATTTGAGCAAATAAATCAAGGTAGATTCATGTAACTAATTATGTTGGTTTTGGCACATTTCAAGGTGTTTGTGGTCACATATTTCAAGTTTTGTATTATGAATTCAATGTTGTTATGTACTGTTGTTCTAACATTTGTGGATATTTTCCTCATTCTCAATAATAATTTTCTTTTAGACTGGTTTTCCGCCTAGGGGGTTTCCAAGGTCTTTGGACCAAAATATCAGTGTCAAATGTGTTATATTGTTTGTTGTTATTTAATTTTTTTTGTTGTTAAATGTTCCTAGTTATCGGTATATCAGCTTACAATGCATATGAAATATATTAGTGTTAGATTCCTATAGAATACGGATCCCAGAGGTTAGCCAGGTGTTTGACAAAATATGTCAGTAAACTGTGTGCACAGATTTTGTGAATTTATACAAAGGTTCTCTGGGACTTAAAATTTGACAAAGCACCATGAACAGATAAACTATTTATTTATTTTATAGAACCTACAAGCACATCCTTAATTTTTTTAAGTTTTGAACATGTGAAGTGAAACAATGCATACAGATTCTTAATAAAAATAGAGATTAAATAATTGCACACACACACATTACACAGAGATTTACCCTATAAACCTTTAATTGAGAAAACCAACAAAACTAAGAGCCACTTCTCTCTCTTTCTTGCTGTATTTTTCTTAACCATTCATTATACAATATTTAAGTACTATGCATCATCCAAAACCCTAATAAGTTAACCTAGTTTAGATTACAACCCCAATCCCTTAACCGATATTAAATTACACATTTGGTCAAAAAGCATAAAAAAAAACCCTGAAAAAAATTGGGACACGCTCATGAAATCCACTCTGCAAAGCAAAGGGGGCTATGTGCCCCCCTACAACCCCCCCACAACCCATGTCAAGCACATAAGAATTTAACGAACCATACAACTCAAACGATAGTTATTGCAGGGTGACACAACCCACATGCAAGGAATATAACACATACCCAACAAGTTTCACCTATGTCATATGTTGAATCAATATCATGTAAAGGACAATTAAGGGGTGGAATTAAGCTATCATTTTTGGCATTATATCTTGAAGAATCCAATCCCTCTTCATTTTGGATATTTCATTCCATTTCACTATGTAACACCTCATGCAATATCTTCACCAAGATCCTTACAAATTGTATCCATCATATTATACCCTCTCTTATTTTAGAAAATCAAGGAGGTTTTCTTTAATAATAGAATATCATACATAGTGTCATCATGGTATAGAAGGAAATTCATTCAAGTAGAATAATCCAGGAGCGAGGTACAATTATCAAGATTGATATGGAGACTGAGTTTGATTAGGTAAGACATAGTTTTTGAGTTATGAGCAAATTTTGATTTTTTGCATTACTTTTAAATGAATCAAAGCATGCATAGGATGTCATTGGGTTTCTCCTTTAGTAATGTAGGATTTGATTTCTTCTTCCAAAGTCAAAGGGACTTTGATAAACATTCCCATTATCACCCACATTCTATATTCTTATGGTTGAAGCTCTACGGAGGATACTAGAGAAAGAAATACCTTATGGGAATTTATGGGGTATGATGATAGAAAGAGGGGTTAAGGAAACTAACCATTTGTAATTCATGGATGACACCCTATTGTTGGGAGGTCTATTTGTGATTTTTGCAAGAAGGTTTAAAGGAGTCTTGGAAAAGTATATGTCTACTTCCATGGGTTTAATCAAAAAAGAAAAAAGGAATATATATATATATATGGCTGGAATACCCCCCTTTCCTCTTTGTTGTGAATTGCTTAGATCCAAGAGTTCTCTATGGAAAATTTATAGTCTTCTTTTCAAAAATTGGGAATATTGGGATCCTTAAAGCAACACAAAGTTGATGATTGGAAACCCATTGTTCAAAATATTAAAACAAGATAAAGAATTGGGGATCAATATGTTGGGACCTTGTTGGGTGTTGATATTTAGTTAAGTTAATCATGTTAGCATTGACAGTATTCCAAGGCTTGTCTCCTTTATCTCTAAGAAATTTTAATCTCCAAATTGGATAGGTTATCTAAAAGTTATGGTGTTAAGGCAGTAAGACAAACACACACACAAAAATCATCTTGTTAAATGGGTCATGGTGAGAGCACCCATGGATCAAGATGGCTTATCCTTCAAAGATCCAAACATTTTGAAAAATAAATCTTTAGAGATGATAATATTGTGAGGACTTGTTTTGGAATCCAAGAATTGTGGAAGGAGCCCTTATTTAAAAAGCATTTGAGAAAGGATCATTTATGATGCTTGGATGTTCCTTGCTTTTATTTTAGCGGTTCTCTAATATGGAATCTATAAAAATATTCTACCACTCTTATAACAAATAATTTGACTTGGTGTTCTCGTAATGTTAAGTTAATCCATTTCTAAGAGAATGGAATCATGAGTATTCCACCTCTAGTTAGTTATCTCAATTTTTTGGATATTTAAAGTGGCTCTATTCCTTTGGTGTTCAAAATTTGTATGATATCTTGTGTTGGGAATGAGGGGAGCATGTAGCATGGTTAATATGGAGCACATTAGATCTTGATGGTCTCTCTTGGATTAATATATTATCATTATTATGCTCCTCAAAGGTGTTTCCCCTTTGCACCTTGATCTACAGTACTTCAAGGGTTGGGGAGTGAAAGTAGGATCATATTCAGTTAAGTTGGGATATTCAACTAAAATATAAGATTAGGAATAACTTACCCAATCATCCCACTAGAAATCATGTATTTGAAGAGATTGTATTCCAAAGTTTGAAACCTTTTGTTGGGTCTTGGTGCATGGGAGATTTTTAACAATTGAAACTCTAGCTAGGAGGAGTATTTTGGGGGCCTTCACAATGCCCCTTTTATCATGTGGTGAAGGAGTTGATTCCTCATATTTTCTTGGAATACATATTCACTCTTGAATCCTTAGTACTTTCTTATTTTAGATTGAGTAGGTGGGTGACTCTCCCTCAAAACAAGTGCCATTTATTTCACTCTTGGCTCCAAGAAGTTTTGCAACAAATTGCTTGTCAATTGGGTTTGGACTGCTTATCCTAAACTATTTTTCTAGAAAGTATAGATTGCTCATAATCATGCCATATTTTTCCAATCTTATATCTATCTAATATTTGTCACTTGTTAAGGAATTAGTCTTTTCAAAGAAACAAGTTAATCCCATGGAATTGGGCAAGTTGATATAGAGGCATTGGAGACAAGTGAAAAATGAACAATTGAATCCCATGGAATTGGGTAAGTTGATATAGATTCATTAGAGGCTGATATTTTTTCTATCTAATGCCTCAAACTCCCTTAATTAACATATAAGAACTTTATGAATCCATCATGGAAGATCCTTTTAAGAGATCATGATTCAACAGTGGTGGGAAAGTAGGCATTAACATTTTCTATTATTTGGCATGGCCTTAAAGGGAGACCCATGCATGGTAGGTGTATGGGGTCCTCTTTTACCTCAAAGGAAACCAAATAAGTGACTTCACTTGGGTTCTTGTCAATTAATGAAACATAAGCATTAGTGGTTCACCAATAGTTGCAAAGGGAATCAGATGGATAAATTTGAACAATAGCCATGGTTGAAGACTCCCCTAGACTCGATATATTTCTTGTCAAACTCTCTTATCCACGATCTTGTAACTTACATCATTTTATTTGGAGAATAACGGGTCTGGTTCAAAAAATTTGGGTCATCTCTTTCTTCCATTTCCTGTAAATCCACAACAAGGAAGCAAGCCTCTTCACTAATCATGGATACCAATTAGGGGAGGGGAAATCAATTCTTAAAAGTGGGGAACTTGTCAATATGCCTCTCCCATAATTTATTTGGCATGTATTTCTCCATGACACTAGTTCCCATGTGGATTATTTTGCACAGTAAAAGGAAAAACCATTATAGCCACCTCCCTGTACCTCTGTGCCATTTCTTGATCTAAATTTTAAAATGATATTTTCAACCATTAAAATTGCATGTGAAATTTGAATACTTAACTTCATAAAAAGACTTTAAAAATACAATATTAAATGTTAGATCAACCATATCAGAAAATAAACAAGTATGCAAACCATAAAAAAAAATTGCAGACAACAAATGATAACGGAGTTCACCCCTCCTGGGCTACGTCTCCAGGCCACTTGCAATGAGAAGGTCGATATTAATAAGTGCTCAAACAGCTTACATACATGAGTTTTGGAATAAATTCTAATTTCTTTTATTCAAAAATAGAAATAGACTACACCACTGCATTCCTCTCGAAATTCTAAGAAAAAATAGTATAAAGTCGACCCTATTTTCCTGAGACCTCCTCTAGAATGCACTTCGAGAAATATCCCCACTACATCTATACAGACCATACGGATTGTACCTTTCTATACTCAAATCATGCTTTGGTAACTGTGTTAATCCTTCCCATTGAATTCCCTCCTTCATTTCTTAGAAATGGTGGTTTTTATAGTGTGTTGGAGGCCCAAATGCATGGCCACGCGCCCATTTGTTGGGCTTCCAAATCTCAGCAAATTTTTAAATATATCATGCCAATATTTAACAAAGGATTGGGACATAGCCCATTGGTAAAAGGTGTTAATGTGGGAGCAGAGGTCCCGGGGTGAAACCTACGGGCCTTGCTTCCCCACTTTTATATGGTAGCAAATATATTATATGATATATGTTGTGGCTTGTTGTCAAGGAATTGGCCCTTGGTTTGTTGGTGTTGGATCTTAGTTTCGTGACTTGTAGTGGCTTATGGTGTTGGTTATTGGTTATGTGACTTGTGGTGACTTGTGGTTACAATTTTACACATGGGGCCAAGGGCTAAGCCCTCGACACTGCCCCTTTTTTAAAACCATCAAACCATTCAACTTAAAATACAATTGGAGTCCTATATGGTTAAGAAACATCGATGGAGATCCTAGTTAAGCTAACAGAGTGGAGTCTTTGGTGGAGGTAGAGGTCACGGTTTTGATCCCCGCGACCACCATGTTTTTTGGTAGATATAATTGTAACATGGCCAATCGGATCATCATGCGATTCTCTTTGATTATCCCACCTACCAATGCACCTGCCACGTGGATGCCACTTGTCAACAAAATGCTAGTTCACTTCATCTTCCAAGTCATCTTCTCAACCATGTGCCACCCTATAGTGATTCCACATGGCACCTACATGTTGACTATGAGTTCCACGTGGCACCCTGTGGGTGTGCCATGTGGACCCTTTTTTCCACTTTTAGCTTATTTTTTCATAAGAACTCAATAACTTTCTCATTCGGAGGTCGTTTTGCACGAGGCAAACATCACCAGAAAGATATTGTCGATATCTACATTGCTATAAGCTTCTATTTTCATTTTGAATAATTTTATTGTCATCGGTCTTGGATATCCTCTTGGATCAAACCTTCCCACTAGGAAGCTTTTGGGCCACCAAAAGTATGGAATCTTTCAGAAATTAGGTGAGGGTATAGCTCCCTCACTCTTTTGATCTATAGCCATAGTGCCTTCCTTGGAAGCAGTTAGTTAATCCCCGCACAAATATATTCCACATCAGCTCTTCATGAAGATCTGGCCTTCATATCAAGTATGGCATATACCTGAAGTTCATTGAGGGTTATTGAAGATAAAACTCATCAACAGAAGGTACTTGAACCTGTACATCTTGGTCCACAATCATAGGAGGCTCATACAATTTTAATTTTTCCACATTAACGATCGAATACATTTGCATATAGGAGGAAGATCTAACTGTAAAGCATTGTTACCAACTTGATCCAAAATTGTGAAAGGGCCATACCTTATTGGTTTCAACTTTCTTCCTTCACCTTGGAGTCGATACTTGCTAATATGAAACCAAACTTGATCACCAACTTGAAAGTGATGATCCACTTGATGCTTGTCATGTCTTTCTTTATACTTGGCTTGACTTGATTACAACTGCTACTGCATTGTTTGATGAATCAACTGAACCTGTTGAATAACTTCAAATCTTTATCCGCATCAACTTGACCATATTCCACTGAATATTTCCCAAAAAAAAAAATTAAGGGAGACCTTGGAAAATATACAAAACATCTATCGAATGGAGACTTATGTGTTGAAGAGTGTATGACTCGGTTGTAGGCATGCTGAACATAATGCAACTAATCATCCCAAAGTTTAGGATGCTTGGCACAATATCCTTGAAGAAGATGTACTGCATTTCAGTTGACCACTCCAGGTTGTCCGTCAGTTTGTGGATGGAATGATGTGCTCTTCTTCAACTTTGTGTCCATAAGTTCCCATAGAGATGACCAAAATTTCCCTAGAAAGTGGGAATCTCAATCAGATACAATAGAAGTAGGTAACCCAAAATGAACCCATACATGTTGGAAGAACAAATGAGAAGTCAACTCAACTATCACGTGTTTTTTACAAGACATTAGAATGTACATTTTGTTGAACCTATCCACAAAAACATATAAGTAATCATTTCCCTTTCTAGACATTGGTAACCCTCCTACAAAGTCCATTGACACGCTTTCCCATGGACGAGAAGGAACATGAAGTGGAGTGTACAAGCCTAACTTCCTATTACTTGGCTTACTTGTTGCACACATAACACATCATTTTACATGATTGGAAACAATATCATTCATCCTAGGCCAATAACAAAACTTTTGCAATTGTGCTACAGCTTTCCCTACACCAAAGCTCACTGAAATGAGAGAAGTGTGATCCTCTCTTATCACATGTACTCTTTCACTTTGTGGAATAAAAATTTTGCGAAGATAATACAACAACTTAACATGAACATGATAATCCAATTCTTCATTTTGAGAGCCATGCATTAGTGATTCATATACTTCTTTAAAGTCGTCATCCTTAGTATATTGTTCAACATAACTTGAATGTACCAAAGGACTTTGTTGAATGACAATAGAAGCGTTTGTTGGAGGTCTAGATAACATATCTGCAACTTTTTTTTGAATCCCTTTGTTGTACTTAATGACTAAATCAAATTGTTGTAGAAAACCCATCCAATTTTCTGGCAGTACATAAGTTTGCTCATTGATTTTCTGTTGTGAGCATAAAACTCTTCAATCTTTATATTTTGGACTTCTTTAATAAGAATCCATTCCCATCTTCGGCGTACTAGTCTCTTTCATTTTAAGACTTGGATATTGTCTATTTTGGTAGAAAATAGAGGCCAAGTTTCATGTTGGTCTTCAAAAGAAAGTATCCCTAGGCAGATGAATTTATCTCTGGGATAGGCAGTTCATTCCACATAAACTATTCATTTGTCCAGTCAACTCTCCTCACCATAATCATTTGAATTATTTGGGATTGAATATATTTTAGTGGTTGATGATCAAAATGTATAATTGTTTCTTTACCCATTAGGTAATGTTTCCACTTCTTCACACTTTGTACTAATGCATACAATTCTTTATCATAGGTAGGGTAGTTAATTACTACTTTAGAGAAGGCTTCCGAGTGATAGCATATTCATTTTTTATGTTGCATTAAGATTGCCCCCATAGCATAGCCACTGGACACTAGCATCAATATCTATCTCAAATGGTTATTGTAGATCCGACAATGCAAGTACTAGAGTTGTGCTAATCTTTTCTTTCAGAGTGTCGAAGTATTTTTGTGCTTTTCCTTCCCACTGAAAGACTTTGTTCACACTTGTCAAAGCATGGAATGGAGAAGCTATGATGGAGAAGTTTTCAATGAACTTCCTCTAGTATTGGGATGCTCCCAAGAAGCTCCTTACAATGGTTACATTATTTGGCTTGGGCCAATTTACAATGACCTCCACTTTAGAGGGATCAATTCTAAGTTCCACACCCCCTATAATGTAACCCAAATAAACTAAAGATGTCTTCTAAAACTCACATTTGGACATATTTAAATACAATTTCTCCCTTACAAGTACATCTAAAACTTATTCCACATGCTTGACATGTTCTTCCCATGTACGAATAAAAATCAAAATATCATCTAAGTAGACTATGACAAAAACATCAATAAAGGGCTTGAAAACATCATTCGTCACCCTCATAAATGTTGTGGGTGCATTACAAAGCCCAAAGGGTATTACCATCCATTCATACAACCCCTTCTTAGTTTTGAAAGAAGTCTTCCATATGCCATTGTCGTGGATTCCAATTTGATGATAGTCACTTTGCGAGTCTAACATAGTGAAAACAATTGCATTCTTGAGTTGATCCAAAAGATCATCAATTCGGGGAAGAGGATACATGTTCTTTATTGTGATTTTGTTTAGTGCCATGTAATCCACACACATGCGTGCCATCCTTCTTTGGCACCAAAACAATCGTTGAACCACACGGAGAAGAACTTGGTCGAATGTCCCCTCTTTCAAGCAATTATCAAACTTGCTTCTTTATCTCTGCATTTTCAATTACTGAAGACATGTACATGCCAATATTAGGAAGAGGTGCATCCTATTATAAGTGAATCTCATGTTGGATTTCTCTTTTAGGAGGTAATGCTTTAGGTTCTTGAAACAAGACATCATAATCAGATACAAATTTAGCCAAATCATTTTTAATTTTTGGATCACATCCTTTAAAAGATCCATTTTGACCAACATCCTTTTCTTTGATTATCATAAGAAAAAAATTCATACTAGAATTCGCTAGCCTCTTCATTTGACTCGCAGAAACCAAAGAAATATTAGTTTTCATGTGGTGTGCATGAACAATGTATTCAACATCATATTTAATGTGATGATACATGTTATCTTCCTTGTAAAAGATAACCTTCCTATCATAAAGATAAGGACTACCCAACACAATACCACATATATCCAACGCAACCACATCCAAATCAACTTCATCAACAAATCCAGAAGTAATAATAAATCTAAGTTTACACTACTTTGTAACTTACAGTTGTGCATTATCACATACACATCCAAGTGGATATGGCTTAGTGTGTAACTTAGTTTCCAAATGAAGTTTTTTAACTATCTCTTCTGAAATGAGATTTGCTTGTGATCCACTATTAAAAAAAGTATCAATCTTTGTATGTTTAGAGAAATTACCCCAATATGAAACAGCTCATTTCTCTTTCTTTCATCAACACAGGTTCATGCTTTGAAATTGAAGTAGAAGGATTTTTACCTTGAATGCTAGTAGCAACAATCTTAGTTTCATCCCCAAAGTCAGATCCCAAATCATGTTGGATTATTGTAGCAGTGGTCTTCTTGTCTTCCTTATTCCAAAAATTCTCAGGCTTGAGTTTCGCCTGAAGTTTCCAACATTTGGCTACATCATGACCCTTTTTCTGGCAACGTGAGCATGTAGGTTTATCTCCTTCTTTCTTCATTGTAGTTGTATGCTTACCTTTCCCTTTACCTTTGAATTTGTTTCCATATGGATTGGAATGTTTCTTGGAAAAGTTTTGTTTTGTATTCTTCCCCTTAGACTCCATATGAGTCGCTCAAACACATACGTCACCAAGGTTAGTCAAATTAAACATAAGTATCATATGACGCAAATAACTATGTAATCCTCTTATATATGTGAGAATAGTTTCTTGAGTGTAGAGAGGTTGACCAAGTACAAAATCTATTTTTCTAAATTCTTGTGTGTACTCCTATACACTTTTTCCTTTACCTTGCGTCAAATTATGCCAATCCATCATGGCTTGTTGCATATATCCCGATAGATAGATCTGTTTTTTTAATGCTAAAGTAAACCCATACCAAGATAAATAATTTTACCTTGTCTCCCACCATATGAGAGCAGTCCCTCCGATTCTAAGAGAATCCAACTGAATTTTGATTCTATCTTTAGTGAATTTTTGAATCCTACAATAAACTTCTATTTGATGGATCCAATTATCCAATTTTTCAGCATTAAGTTCTTCATTATAAATAGATAATTCAAACTTAATATCAATCTTTAATTGAGGCATATTTAAATCAAATTATTCATCATATTTTTTTTGCTTTCCAAATGGAGAATGTAAAGAACCATCAAGAAAAGATGGTGAAGATGGCGAAGTTTTAAGAGGGTCCTCACCACCTCCTTCTCCTTCACCTTCAATATGAGATGGGCCACCTTGTTCACCCTTATTTCGATCTTGATAAAGCTCTTCCACCATTGTTTGCATCCTCATAAAAGCCTTAAGAAATTCTACTTTAGATGGGATTGAAGAAATCCCATCTTCTCCCTTTGGTGAATCCATTCTACCTCCTCTTGAACCAAATTCTAGATCAAATTCCTCAAGTTCTCCTTCACCACGTCAAAGCCTTGATCTTGTTAACATTCACAAAGTCAAAATGTAATGGTTACACTACTCTGATACCAAACTTGATCCGAATTTTTAAAATGACCTTATTAACCATTAAAATTGCATGTGAAATTTGAATGCTTAACTTCATAAAAATCATTAAAATTAAAATATTAAATGCTTAGATAAACCACATATGCAAATAAACAAGTATGCAAACTATAAAAAAATGTAGACAGTAAATGATAACAGAGTTCACCCCTCCCGTAAATCTCAACATGAAATGGTGAAAGCATCCTTGCAATAGAATAAATTGCATGAAATGATGCAAGAAAAAATACTTATAGATTCAAGGGACCATGATAGGAAAAATATTCAACTCAAAAGAGGAAAATTAAATAACTAAAGGAGATGGAGTGGCATTTGAAAGGCTCGTTGTGTTCTCAAGTTGACAAGTATCAAGCTCTTAATAAGCAATTTGCTCTAATTAATGCTAGGACGAATGGTCTGGCATGTCCACTATGTTCAGTGGCTCACGCTCCTCATAGTAATTATATTCCACAAGTGATATATATAAAAATGTTTCTCAGTTTAAATTTCTTGCATCCACGTCAAGGTGGAAAAGCATGAGAATTTAGAGGTGGAGACTATAGCCCCATCAAAATTCCTAGATTGGCCACATCATATGGATATTATTATTGATGATAGTCAAAAAAAAATTAAAGTATTTCATGGACCTGGGTTTTAATTTTATTGTTAAAATATTATATATTATAAGTTTGTGTTGGTTTTTTTTTACGCGTGATTCATAGCCTCAACAATTGTGGTCAGGGCTCTATACATTCACAAAAATAATTCTAGGGGAATCACCTGAAGGGACCTCGCCCTATTGTCTCCAGTTTTGGGAGCCTAACCTCAAAGGACCTAGAGAATTAAATTCGTGAGAACTGAACCTCCAACCTCAATATCTACTATTTTTGGACTCGAATCTCCAACCAACTGAGCCACCCCTCGAGACTAAATTTGTGTTGCTTTTAAAACAATTTGTTAAGATTTACTCTTAATATTTTTTTTTATAAGTAAGAAGGACAATTCTATTATAGTACAGAAACATAGTACAAAAAGATAGGATTACAAAAGGTCCTGGTTAACGACACCAGTCTGGACCAAGACACGTCTAATAAGACCTGCCCCACCGATCTTAACTAAACCAAGAAGTAGAAGTATAAGCTTTGTACCGAGCTATTACAATGCGATAGCCTATAGGTCTGGCTCCTACCAGAAAAAACCTAAAAACATATTTCGATAGAGAGCTGAATAACGAAAAGACAGAGGAACAAGGATAGGAAGCCCCCTCTTAACATCTTGCCTCCGAGTTAGGGCCCGGGTGGTGGTCCGCGTGCTGAGCAGGAGTGTTGCTGACCCCAGCATTTGCAGGCAAATTGACTGGGGTGGTGGACATATTCCCCAGGCTTTCCAGCATGTCCTTCGCAATCTGCTCCAGCAGTATGAAACCAGCAAAACTTTCCTACTGCCCGCAGTGAATAATGTCCAGAGCATCTCGGATCCCTTGAGCAATCTGAATTTTAGCTTGAATGTCTCGGACCAGAAGAATGCGAGCAGTACAAAATGGGTTGGACAACAAAGGTCGCCCCATTAGGGCCTCATACTCCCGCAGGAGATCAATTTCCAAAATAGCTATGAAGGCCTCGATTGCAGTTGGCGTTTCCGCCATATATTGGTCTCCCCAACTGAAGGGTTCCGGCACAGGATCTTCACCCATTGATAGCATGAAATCATGCATAGAACTAGGGGAAGCGTCACTGTGGCTTTCCCCTCTACTATTTCTTCTCGACCGATTGCGGGCTCTCCAATATCGCGGCATGATTACTACACACAAAGAATTTCTTGGATACGAGAAGAACAAGCTCAGCACCTTGCTTGGATCCTTACGTTCTGGAGAACCTGAATTTATAGATCGTTGGGCCTCCCGATTGCAGAAATGCTCCTTAACTCTGCTCATGCTTTTGGCCTTTATCACTAGAATTTGCTGCCCTTCCCCCCAACTCATCATATCTCTCATCTTGTGTGAGTGATTCGCCACCTTTTGCTTCACTGAGCACCAGTTAATACGGATATCCACCATATTTCCCATTCTTACGATATCTAATGTATTCTCTGTACCCATAAACTTACAGGTTCGTCCTCTCTTCCTCCCTTCCCATGGATCAGTCTACAATGATTTTCTGCCCAAGGATATAAAGCAGTTTTGGTTACTGATCTCCCCTGCTGTCGATCTGACCCTCTGCTGCCCCCACGTGCTCCATACCATAGTCCCACCTGGCGATCGGGACATTTCCCTTCTTTCTGTGTCTGCCACCATGATAATCGTGGGATCGCTTCATGATGACGGCACGCCTTCCATCTTCTTTCCCATTAAAGTTGGGCAGCACCTTTCATTCACATGTTGTGGGATGGTTTGAGTCGGGCAGTTGTACGAAATATAGCTGCCTTCCTTATCATCCTCCGCTAACTTCAAGCAACATTGCCAAATTGTCTGGGTATTTCCTCTGTCATTGATTTCCTCTGCATGAAAATATCGACTTCTTTCCACTCCTGCATTCGTGAGGGCATCTGCCACCTTGTTTCCTACCCATTTAATATGCGAGAGTAGAATGGCTTCATGGCCTGCTAGGGTTTTCCTGAGAGCACCTAATTGACCCTCCCATCTCTAGTTCTTTGAGACTTGGGAGGTTGATGCACCCGATTGAAGCCGACAGGCGATATTGATAATAATCTGCGAGTCCCCCTCCTCCACCAGTGGAGTTTTCCCTATTTGCACCACCCAATTTAATTCATTTATAAGACCTTTGAGCTTGGCCATATTGTTACTACTGCTGCCAATTGATCCCCATAATAAACTGAGAATATCTCCCTTCGAATTCCTTATTGCGCCCCCAAATCCAACGGTACCTGGATTGTCATTGGCCGCTTCATCGACATTGAGTTTGAAGGACCCAGCTGGTGGTCCTATCTAGGAAATCGGGCTAGAGACGGACGCTGGAATTGAGTGAGAAATCGAATTGTTGGAAGGTAATTCCCCAATCCCTAATTCGTATAGAATAATTCTTTCATTTGCTTCAGTTGTAAATTCTTCCTACGTCCACTGATTTTGAGTAATAGTTTCTTTAAGATGAGCTTCTATGGAATTCCATATTTCCCCTGGTTTTCTTGTTTTGTTTTCAAAGGTTTGGCTGTTGCGGGTTTTCCATATTTCCCATAATGTGAAGCCAGGTAGCAGCTCCCACAGGCGGTTGATGATTTTATTTTTGAAACATTTCATAGGCCATTTTGCGATTGTGAATTCCAGTCATCCTTTGTGATGGTGGTTTCTTCTAAAAATTGCCACTCCTTTTTCCCAAATTGAGTCTGCCACTTTGCACTCATCCAGTAGATGGTTAATGTTTTCATTGTTCTTGTCACACATGCAGCATCTAGATGGTCAATAGATTCCTCTGATTTGCAGGTTATCCCATGTTAGGATACATCATTTAATCACGAGCCAGCAAAAAACTGAGACCTTTGGCCACCATCCTCTTGTCCAAATTTTCCCCCATTTGGCTTTGGACTCCATGTTCTAAGTCCCTGTTAGCAGACCTAGGGCTTCTTTGGGATTGAAGTTTCCCGAATTGGTATACCCCCATCTGAGCTATCGGGATCCTCGTTCTTGGCTATTCTTTTAGAGTGGAGCTCTGATATAAAATATTCAATGTCTTCCCCAGGTGCTTGGGCTTGCCACCAACTCCGATCTTTCCACAACCTGAAAAGCTGGACCTCATTACGGGTATCCCAAAATTCCACCACCTTACCTTGGGACTGATTCTGGAGAAAAGAACGAAGTAAAGGGGAATCGTCCCCGCATGATAGCACCGGTTCTTGGTTCCATGCTTGACTTGTGAAACGTGTCATTTGTCCATTTCGCACCTCCCAAAAACTATGCTTTTGAACCAATCCTTTTGTTTTACTGGGCCGTCTTCCAAATGCTTGATCCTGGGAGTTTTTCTCTGAAGTGAACCAAGGATTGCTTCGGCCATTAGGGGGCATATTTCAAGTGCCATAATTTGGCCCACGCCTCCTATTCATAGTTAACCCATCGCCACCAAATTTTGGTGCTCATGACTTTATTATTGTCAAGAGGGTCTCGAAGCCCCAATCCCCCTACAGCCTTCGGAGTGCATATGGTTTGCCAATCCACAAGAGGCCACTTTTTCTTACCTTTCGATCCTCCCCAAAGGAAGTTCCTCTAAATATTCCTTATTTGTTTTATAATTGATTTCGGGGCTGCCGGCACCGAAAAGAGGTAAATGGACATTGCCTGAAGAATCGATTTAACCAGGATGAGTCTACTAGGGAAATTGAGTACCCTGTAAATCCATAAATTGAGCTTTTTGTTGATTTTATCTAACAGTTCCTTCCAAGATATTTGCTTGATAGTTGATTCTGCAAGTGGCACTCCCAAATATTTAGAGGGGAGACTGCCTTCCGAGAACTCAAGAATTCTGAGGATGTTTCTTTTGGTAATTTGTAGGGTATTGAAGAAGTAATTTTGGGATTTTTCCTTACTAATTTCTAGGCCGCTAGCTTCCAAAAAAGTATTCATACTTTCTTTTATTCCCCTATCCTCGTGAACCGATGAGGGGCCCATGAGCATATTATCATCCACAAACTGTTGGTGGGTTTGGAGATCCATCCTACTCTTGAGCATCCTTCCTAATCCTTCCACCGTAATGATGAAAAGGAAGGGAGATAGGGGGTCCCCCTATCTAATTCCTCTTGAAGCATTGAAGGGGTTCGAGGGGGAGCCATTGACCAAGATTGAGAAGAAGGCTGAGGAAAACATATTCATAACCCAGTTTTTCCACTCCTCCGAGAAGCCAAAAGCTTTAAGAATACCTGCCAAGTACTGCCAATTCAATTTATCATAAGCTTTGGAAAGATCCAGTTTAAGGAGCATACCTAGAGTCTTTGAAGTTTTAAGTGAATGGATAGTTTCATGGACCAGAATAATGCCATCCAGAATTTTCCTTCCTTCCACGAACCCAGCTTGTTCCGGTGAGATGATGAGAGGGAGACGGGGTCTTAGACGATTTGCAATAACCTTAGAAATGATTTTGTAGATGACATTACACAGAGCAATAGGTCTTAGTTTTCTGGGATCCTCTATTCCGCTTTCTTTGGGTATGAGAGTTAGAAATGTAGAGTTAAGAGCTCTGAGAATACTCCCTGATTTCCTAGAGTCCTCCACCAAAGCCCATATTTCTTCCTTTAGCCAATCCCAACAAGCATGGAAGAAATTTGTAGTGAACCCATCCAGACCCGAAGCTTTATCTTTTGCCATCTGTTTTACAGCAATCTCCACTTTCGTCATCTCAATGGATTTTCCCATAATTTGATTATGTTCATCCATGATAAGCTTGGGGATATGGATTAACACTTCTCTCTGGGCTTCCTCCCTGTCTTTGTCTGGTTCCTGTAGGAGCTTGGAAAAAAAAGAGTTCAAGGTAGTTTCTAGTTCTTCTTGAGTTTCAGCAATACTCCCATCCTCCCTCTTTAGTCTATCCATTCGATTCCCCTGTCTATGTTGAATGGCCGCTTTGTGGAAAAATCTAGTGTTGCATTCTCCTTCTTGGAGCCACTTGACTCACTTGACTCTTGCCTTCTGGTTCCAGTAGACTTCCTCCTGTTGTTCTCTTTGACTGAATTCTTGTAGCAGTAACTTTTCCTGAATCCGTAATTCTTCCAAGAATCCGCTATTCATCCCCTGAGATTGGTTTAGCTTGATATTGCTCTCTAAGGCATGTTTTGCTTGAAATATATTACCAAAGGACTCCTTGTTCCATTTCTTGATATGACCTTTAAGAAGTTTAAGTTTCTGTTAGAATTGATACATTCGAGTGCCTCTGACTAGTGGGGAACTATCCCACCACTCCTTGAGTTTCTCATGGAATTCTGGATGGAGGATCCATAATTTCTCAAATCTAAAGGGTCTGCGGGGATTTATCCCAACATTTTCCCATTCTAGGCTAATAGTCCAATGATCCGAACCTGCCGCTGGTAGAATCACTGCTCTTAGGTCTCCCCCTGCCATCATGACCGATTCTGAGAGTAAAAACCGGTCGAGTCTATAGGCTATCCCTCTATCTCATGTTTGTTTTTTGTTCCAAGTGAATATGCCATTGGATGTTCTGACATCTATCAAGTTGAGGTCATTAATTACAGCATTAAAGTGGTTGCTAGCAGAGTTTAGGTTCCGTATACCACCTTTTTTTTCGTCGAGGTTCTTGACCAGGTTGAAGTCTCCCCCCAGGATCTAGGCTTTTTCCTCGACTATGGCTTTGATGTCTGAAATCAAATCCATGAATGATGTCTTTTGTTCAGCCCTCGGGGGTCCATATACATTGGAGATAACTCCTCTTATTCTAGTGCCTATGATGTGGAAATCTGTCGATAGAGTAAAAGGGGTGGCTAGGAATCTGGAGAGATGCACCTCTCGTGGGTTCCATAGGATGCCCAGCCCTCCTACTGCCCCTCTGGCATCTAAATCTACAGATTCACAACCCTTCCAGACTTTCCGAGGGATACTTGATAGTTCTTCTCCCGATCATTTTGTTTCTTGCAGAAAAACTATCCTTGACTTATCTTTTTAAGAGCGCTCTTACAGCCTCTAATATTCCAGGTTCTAATCTGCATCAAAAATAGTTTAACTTGAGGGTGATAGGGCAACATCTATTGTTGGATACTGCCTTGAAGCCACCAGTTGTTCCCCTATTACTTTGATTCTTTGAACATTGCTTGGTCTTCCCCTCTTTTCTTTTTTCTGGTTTTTCTTTCCGTCCGTGACTTTGAGGGATTCCACGACTACCCCTAAGGAGCTTGATTTTTTGGCTAGAATAATGGCTTTCTCCAGTAGGGATACTTGATGAGGGCGTATCTGGGTTGGAGTTTTGTCTGAGCAGGCAGCTTTCAACCTGTCCAGGTCCAAATCTCCTATTTCCATGTCTTCTGAGACAAGTTCCATTGTCCCTGAGTCTTTCTTGACCGCCTCTTGCTGTCGCTAGAAAAGAGGCTCCGGATTGGCTTTTGCAATTTCTTGTTTCTTTTTTGGGGTTATCTCTATCTCCTTTCCCTAGTTTTCTTTATTCTGGTCACTTTGTTGGTCTACTTGGAGTTTTGCCTTCACCAGATCTATTTGTTGGTCGGCGTTACTAATTGCCTTATCTTCTTGGAGGGTCTCATACCGATTCTGGGACTGAACTCTTTTATTTAGTTCTGGTCCTGAGGTCTTCGTCGCTTGTCGTTTCTTGTTTTGAATTTTTGTGAATCCCTCTGCATCCTGGTTGTCTTGGTCTTTCTTCCCTCCTGGTTTTTGGTTTTGGGGCCAATCTCTGAACAGATGGCCATGCTCATGACATATTCTGCATCTGAAAGGGATCTGTCCATAATCTATGGCTTGAAACCATTCCTCATCTTCCCATGTTAGCTTGATTCCATCTGGCAGATCTCTGGATATATCAAGGTAGATACATATTCTGGCATACGATATGTATTTTTTGTGTCTAGTTTGCTCTGAGACTTTGATGAAGTTACCCAGCATGTTCCCGATATCCATTAAGATTTCTTCCTTCCAGTATTCTATTGGGAGGGAATATATTCTTATCCAAATTGGAGCTATCATCAGGTTTTCTTTGTCAGGGTTGAATCTCTCTTTCCATGGTCTAAGGAAGAGGCCCTCCGAGTTCTAGAAGTAGGGGTCATCCTCAAAGATTTTTGTTCTGTCCTCTTCATTAAAGAAGATTATCGTAAAGAAACCTTTGGCCCCCAGTTGAAGGTCGTAATGTCCTTGAGGTTTCCAAGTTGTGCTGATCCACCAAACCAGGGTATTTTCTATGGGTCAGATCCCCACGAATTTTCTTATGAGAGCCCCCTCTTTCATGTATTGAATATCCTCCCTGACTCTTTCAGATTTAGTCTACAGTTTTGGCACTATCTTAGATTTCGAGACACATTGTCCTGTCCTTCTTATGCCCTGATTATTTGTTTCTTCCTTACTAATCCCACTAGAACCTTCCCCATCTCTGGGCATGGTAGATGCATTGATTATTCCTTTCCCCTTTTCATTTTCTTTTCCCAAGATAACGGTGCCCTCCTCTACTGTTTCGTTCCTTCCACAGTCCCTCTCCCCCCAAGGAGGAGTGGGAACCATCTTAATTGTCCTTTCTGAGATGTCACCAACCTGCACAATCACCGTGAATCCTTCCTCCTGCGTACCCAAGCTCCATATTTACTCTTAACATAGTAGAGAGTATCACATCAAATTAAATAGGTTAAAAGTTTATTGAAAATCAAATTTGAAAATTGACTTTGACCTTTTTCATTTTTATTGTACATTTAAATGATGAGACCAAAACCTTTTTTGCGCCCAGCAGGCACTCTACAGCCCAGTATCAAGGAGATCTAATCTTGTATGAGGGAGATCTTGTAACTTTTGTCCAGTAATGTTTTTTACTAACAAAATAATAGAAAATAAAAATTTTAATTATCCGCCAAAATAAATGTCAGCCAAAAAAAACCTAATATGAGGGATATCTTGTAACGTTTGTTGCACCGAGAGGCGCTCTACAGCCAAGTATAAGGGAGATCTTGTAACGTTATGTGGAAGATCTTGTAACGTTTGTCCATATTATGTTGTAACGTTTGTTACTAACAAAATAATAAAAAAAAATATTTAATTATCCGCCAAAATAAATGTAGGCCATAAAAACAACCTAATATGGGGGAGATGTTGTAATATTTCTACCTAACAAAACAATAAAAAATTAAAAATTTAATTATCCGCCAAAAAAATGTGGGTCAAAAAAACAACACAATATGGGGGAGACGTTGTTTAGGAGGCCTTGCACATAGTTTTAAAACCATTTGTAAAGCCTCCTAAACAACCCATGGTTTTATGAGAGCCTTGCACATGGTTTTAAAACCATATATAAGGGAGATGTTGTAATGTTAGTTCCTAACAAAATAAAAAATATTATATGTCGGCCATAAATAATATTAAATATTATATGTCCACCATAAATAATATTAAATATTAATAATAAAAATATTATATGTCGACCTTCAATAAAAAAAGATGTGTGTTTTGGTTTGAATCAAATCAATTGCTCATTGAATGCAATACTTAATAAGAGGTTTCAACCTCCAGAGATTTGATCCCTCTAGGTGCTTGATAGAGCTTAGGATTTGGATCTATGCTGGTTACTAACAAAATAATAAAAAATAAAAATATTAATTATCGACCAAAATAAATGTCGGCCAAAAAAACAACCTAATATGAGGGAGATCTTGTAAAGTTTGTCGAGTAACGTGTGTTACTAAGAAAATAATAAAAAATAAAAATTTTAATTATTCGCCAAAATAAATGTCGGCAAAAAAAACAACATAATATGGGGTGATGTTGTAATGTTCCTACCTAACAAAATAATAATCAATCGATCAATCAATTATCTACAAAGCCTTGCACATGGTTTTAAAATCATGTGCAAGGCCTCCTAAACAACCCATGTTTTTAAAACCATGTGCAAGGCCTCCTAAAACATATACAATAAAACCATGGGTTGTTTAGGATGCCTTGCACATGGTTTTAAAACCATCTGCAAGGCCCTCCTAAACCATGTACAATAAAAC
Organism: Pseudotsuga menziesii; assembly: GCA_001517045.1. NCBI lineage: Eukaryota > Viridiplantae > Streptophyta > Pinopsida > Pinales > Pinaceae > Pseudotsuga > Pseudotsuga menziesii. Next base: position 176,944 of record LPNX010381546.1, read on the forward strand.
CATGGGTTGTTTAGGAGGCCTTGCACATGGTTTTAAAATTATGTATGGGGGAGATATTTTGAATACTAATTATCCTAGATCCTCACTTAAAATTATATTTGATAGAGCCTAGGATTTGGATCTAGTAATATTAACATAAAAATATCCAATCTTATTTTTTTTAAATAAAAAATACAAGCCAAAACCATATTAATATATCATTTAACTAAAAATAATATACCTTAGGAGTGTCATCTCCAAATATTCTTAACTACACTAAAATATATAAATATAATAATAATGTAAAACATCCTTTGTTTTTACCTTAATCATGTTTTTACTTACCTAAACGAAATATATTATCGTTAACTATGAAATCTAACGATATGGAAATATACAACACTTATATAAATTTGTTTACAATTTTGTTTTCTTGACCGTGAGAAACACTCCATGTCGCCCATCCAACTGCGCAACGTGGATACCAAACTCATGGGCCGCAGCCAGCCTTAAGACCCAGTGGTAACAACAAGAGTACGGCCAGCCACCATAGTCATACAAGAATTTTCTAGGGTGCAGTATGCCTTCCCGCACCTCCCCCGCAGGAGTCGAAACCGAACTTCTATCAGGGTCAACCATCAAACCTCCACACTGCCCAGCCATCGCGCCGCTGACCATGAGGTTTGAACATAAGACCTCATAAGAACTAAACCCCATAAAGACCACATGAGCTACACCTCATAGCTGTATAAGTTTGTTTACAATTATAGATAGTACCTTGATAGAGAGGATTGTCAACCTTCCATGTGGAGGATAATTACATTACACCTAACTTAAGTGGCTAAGCGTTTGATCAAAACTATCGTAGTGTCGGGAAGGGAGACGAGGAAGTGTGTGCACGCATGCATGCATGTTTTGGGGAGTGGGAGCAAACTATATGGCGAGTTATGATAGAACTTGTTTTGAATTAGTTGTAAAGTTTATGTAGAACAAATGTATTGGGGATTGGGAACAAACTATACGAGTTATGATTGAACTTCTTTTGTATTAGTTGTTGTTGTTATGTAAGAATTCTAAGGTTTTTAGAGAACAAGATTATTAGATTAAGGAGATGGTTGAGTTTGGTTAAAGTTTATACAAAACAATATTATTATATTAATAAGATGATTGAGTTTTGTTGGTTCTTAAAAGTATTAATATTATTATGTTAATAAGAGATTGAGTATTGTTTTTTTTAAATAGTAGTTATGGAGTTTCAAACCGATGACTTAACACACGATTACTTTAACAAAAACATCTATTCATTATTTACTTTATGCATCAAGGGCCTAGTTTTGTTGGTCAGTAAAGTAATTTGATTGTTATTTTTTTTTAATTTATATGTTTAAATTTTTAAAAATTAATATAGATATAAAAGTAGTCTATTATAATTAAGTCTAAGTGTACATATTTTATAATTTTGATAGAATATATATCATCAATCATAATTGTGTATTCAAAAGGATCATTATTGTGAATTGTCTAATATATTTTATAATGTGTATTTGTTTTATTAAAATATCATAAGAGAATGTCACTTGCATTTATTGAATTAAAACATCTCCTTCTTATAAGAGATGGTTACAAATTTGTATTTTTGATCTAAATTAAAGTGTATTAGTTGAATTAGCACAACCACAAGACATGTTGTAATAGCTTCAGCTTACCATCTTAACATACAATTGCTTAATAATAATGCAACATATTATAGAATTTATTTAACAAAAATGTATTCATACATTATATATACATTAATTGAGCGACAATTTCTTCTTGAATTTTCACTAATTGAACACAAAAAATGTACTCATGCTTTATTTATACATAAGCACAACACCGCCAATTGGGGTGATAGGGAGGTTAGCTTGTGTAATCACAATAGAAATGGAGCACCAATGCCTATCCCACAATAGGACAAGTGGAGGCACAATCTCATAATTAAACATTAAAGGTTCTTAATGGGAAAACCAAGGTTTAGTATAGCTTTTGCTCTCTATCTAGAGGTATGTTCATCATCCAGTATGAAGTCTCACTTAAGCTTGTATGAAGTCATGAAAATTATAATGAATGTACAAGGGTAAGTTGTGAAGTAATGTCAATGACGGTTGGAGATGTTCTTAACCTCTATCTTTGCATTCTTTGTTTTACTAGTGCTATTGGAGAGAGAAGTGTCTTTGTGTCCTATGGTTTTCCATTCTATGGCATAATAGTGGAAACTTTGAGGGCAAGAACAAGAGCTATGAAGATCACTATGTCAATGGAGGTTCTATCATTGCAGATGTGGAGATTGCAAGCATGTAAATTTCATGCTTTGTTGTTCAAGGAGTTTGGGTAAGGAACATCCCAATGCCCATTTTATTTCTTTGTTCTGGAAATTTTTTTAGCTTTGCAATTAGATGATTCAAAGGCGAGTACAGGCTCTGTGATTGAGATTTCATCTATGGAAAGGAAGGGCAAGCAACCAATGAAGGAGGAAGTAGAAAAGGGAAACAGGGGTACCAATATTGGCAGATCTAAATCTTGTTGAATTCTACTTGAGAAGAAGGGGCAACAATGATTTCCCAAGGCCAATAAGGTGGCCATAGAAGCAACTAAGTAGTGTCATAACAAGTTTGTAGATGAGACTAAGTTCGAAGTGGTGGAATTCGATAAGAAAGTTAGATCTAAGAGAGGTAAGACTTCAACAAAGGAAGTGGATGAGGAGTTTATCCATGGATGTTGGATACATGTTTCTCAAGGAGTAGAGACACAAATCTATTAATGATGGTTGAAATATATTGGCTCAACTAAGGACTCATTGAACAAATAATTGAAGAGAAGGGGAACTGGCATAAGGAAGTTCTGAATAAAATGGAATTCATGGAAAATAAGTGCAATGGTCTAATCAAGGCTAAATGGGGACTAGAAGTAATGCTCGTGTTAGAACATCAAAGGACCGTAAATTTTAAGACTCTTATCTAGACACTCATGTTTCCTATATCCTGATAAATTATAATTCTGAGGAGGATTATCGGCTCCATTTAATGTTGGTTCATGTTATTTGAATTGAATTTTTATAGTTACCATGTCAAAGGGATTTTTATTGGCCTTACATCTTAATTCTATAAGGCATTAAGAAGGTCATGATTTACAAGACAATCATCATTTTTTGGTACGAAGATATTTTAATACTTTTAAATATTGAAAAGCAATAGATATAGTTGTTTTGTTATTTTCTAACATTAAAGACTAGACCTTGATATGTATATGGAAAAGACTCAAAAATTCTCTCAAGGAATAGTATCTTTTGTTTGTTATGATGTAACATTTTAAATGTGTATATTAATAGCGAAGTAATACCTAATTTACCCCTAAAAAAATGTGCAACAATCTCTTCTTGAATTTTCATTAATTGAACATATTTACATGATGAGATATGAACAAGAGAGAGTTTGTTACAAATACAAATAACCAAACCCATCAACCAATGTGTATACAATATGGATCAATTATATGATCATCATAGATCCATCTTAAACGTGTATCTATCAAGCACGGAGAGGCATCCAATTTCTTGAAATGTTATTTTTCTAATGATTTTTTATTTGGTTTTAAATTTTTATTTTATGAGTGGATATGGTTTTGTAATGAATTTTTCTTTGGTTTTAAATTCTTATTTTATGAGTGGATATGGTTTTCTAATGAATTTTTATTTGATTTTAAATTTTTATTTTATGAGTAGATATGAAATTTTTTAATTATTTTTTATTTGGTTTTCATTTTTTATTTTCTAAGCTGACATAATAAAAAATAATAATTAATACTTTTTTATTTTTGGTACATAACGTTATGTATGTTATGTTGCCTAACGTTATGTTACATAACGTTACACATATCCCCCATACTAGGTTGAAATCACCTCGCTACTCTCGGTGCAATAATAAAGTATGAATAAAAAAACATGTATTAATAATCTCTAAATTTATGCATAATTGTATAAGACATAGAGAAAGTCAATTTGTTATGACTATTGGTTTTCTTATGCATGACAAGTTGGGAAGATATTTTCTACATCAGTGCATATGTGTTTATTATGGGTTGTACATTAAATCATAATATCAACAAAGTAGTCAAAATAAGCGACAATTTAGACCACTTTTCTAGCCCATTTTATGGTTGTGTTTTCCTAAGATCCGATAAGAGTTGTTGGAATTGCAAATATAAACTATTGATATTACACAATGTGGGTGCTATACCATATTTGAGATCACATAATTGATTTATGCAATAAAAAATGGATGCCAAATAATGAAAAACTCGATCTTGCCAAAGGTTAGATTTCATCAATATTAATTGGAAAATTCCAAATCATATAATGTTTAAACAACCCCAATATCGACATGCCATCAGATACAATCAGATACTAATACCAAATTTACATTATTATGGATATTAACACATTTGTGACACAACATCAATTTATCACTCTAATAAATGCAAAAACTGTGAACTATAATGTGCATTCCACATTAATGATTTTATGTATTTTTACATATTTTATCCTTAAATACAACCGTTGTATTTACATACTCAAATCAATTGGTGAACCCCTCATAAACATAACACCTTTAATCATAAACTTAGTTCTCCTTCCCAATTAAATCATATAAAACTTAGAATCTCCACTTCCAAGATTGATCATAACCATGCATTATCTTAAACATATGTCGGTTTGATAGCCACAATATAACCATGCATTATCTTAAACATATGTTGGTTTGATAGCCACTAGCCACACCAACAATGTTCTCCTCCCTTCACCTATTATCTTAAATGAAGTGCTCTTACATCCCAAGGTGGGAAATATCTATGTATACATGGGTAAGGCTAATATTATAAAATAAAGAAAAACAAATTAGTGTGTTGGGTGTAATGTGAAATAAAAGTTTACATATAGAAATTAAAAAAAAAATAGATAAATCTTAATTTCAAACCTTTTAAACCACAAATTTTTTGGGATCTTTCTTAGTGCTTGATAAAATTAAGCTCAAAGATATATTTATACTAATTTTTAGCCAATACTTGTATATTTTTTTAATTGGAAAAAAAACCATAATATATTATATAAATCTATCGCTTATTGTAGAGACTTTTTAAGTCTTAAAAAATAAAGTCATCATGATGACTGACATCCACTACATCTTTGCATATAGAGTTGAATTTACTCAATTTTTAGCCTCGTAAGAAAAACTGAAAAAGAGGAAGGATTAGGTATTCTTGTTTCAACTTTCAAGTAGACACTCACCCCGGAGGCCACAAAAAGGAAGACATTAATTGTCTACAAAAACTGTCAACACTACGAAAATAGAGAGAAGCATATAATATGTAAGAATACTTTTGAGTTTCCCACAAAAAGATGATATAATAACATAAAGTAGCATGGATAAAGGTCAGGATCATAAGTCATTTCTCCATGTTCATCCCAATAGCTTGATGCCACCTGTAAGCACTCCTTAGAAAGAGAATTTACAAGAGAGCTTCTTTCTCATAAAATGTGAACAAAGACGTCGTTCTAAAATTGAAATCTCAATAATTGCAACCTCAATAATTGCAGCTAGTTGAAAATGGTCTTCAAATGAATGTTCTTTGAGGCTCTCCTCTCTTTCATCCAATTAATGACCAATTTTGAATCCTCATATACCTCTAAAACTTGTACACCTTAATAAACTATAAATTATAATGTAAACAAACATGTTCATATCAACCTAAAGAATATTAGCTATCTAAAGTTAAAAAGTATTATTGAGAAAAAACAGTGGATTTATACTTAAAATGATCTTGATGTAATGCTAAAAACAAAAATAAAAATAAAGAATATGAAGATTAGTATATATATCTTAACTTTACATATTTTAAACAATAAGAACCATGTTTATATTTTATAAAGATTAGCGGCCAAATGTAACAAGTGTCCAATAGGGATTCATTTCATGGTTGTTGTATCGTGTTATGCTTAAATGCATCTTGATTAAGATTTAAATAGCTTTAGTTAAAGGGTGATTAAAGAAATGAGTAACAGTTTGTTTTTTTTTCATATCATTTTTTTATTAATAAGTATTTGTTTTGTGTGTATATTAACACTAACAATCTCGTATGAATAATGGATATAAATTATATATTTTAGACTTTGTTTAACAACTAACTATGTTCATAAAACTAAGTGGTTAGTTGTGTCTATAGATATTCACTAGCCACTTTTTTGTGTGTGTAAGTTTGCATTGGTATTAATCAACTATATAAAAAAAAGTACACAATATGAAGAATTCTGGTCAAGGGAGAGGGGTGGTAGTCCAATCCGTCAAAAGCAAAAAATTCTACAGTAGTGGTATGAGGAGCATAAAAACCATACAACAAATGGATCCTGCTGCATAGGTAAAAGTTTAAACAAAAATTACAGAGATAATAAAAAAAACACAATAACCCATGTATTATATGGGGGGCTACGTATAAGATAACTATGCAGGAATGTTTAAAGAAGCCTTGAAAACTAAAAGCCAACATAAACTTAGATGTAAACAAAAGAAATCAATACAGAGAGAAACAGAAAAGAAACAAGCTCACTACAACGCATCGCTGGTAGTGACAGTCGGATCCTGCGTCTCCTGTGTTTCCTCAATGATAGGACAAGGCCTAAAGAGTTCCTTGTCTGAAGATGGTACACTGAGCTTCACCGGGAGAGGAACCGTTTTGCCAACAAAAACACTAGACTCACAAACCCGTTTGAAAAGTTGGGTGATGGTGATTCACTGACCACTTTACTTATTCCTATACTAATTAATAAATCATGAATTAAGATAAATATATACTAATTATTATCAATTAACTTATTTTTGTTTTATATATTAACCCATATACTCATTATATATCATGTCAATATAACAAGATACTCTTAACGTAAGATAAGAGATCTCTCTATATACTTACTAAGTAACACTAATGAAATAAAAGTGGAATATTTTAGAAAATAGCATACATTTAATTTTGAACATTGTAAGCATTGAGAATGCATCCCATTTTAAGTTGTTTTAATTTTGCAAAACTTTTAATCTTGCAATACTTACTAAATTATTTTAGTTTTGCAATACTTACTAAATAGATATAGGTATGTGGATAATATAGATCTATATTACTTATTATTAACCAACTTTCATGTAGGGTAACCTAAAACGATTGCATTTGTGTTTCATATGTGAAAACAATGAGCACATTATATATCAAAAGTCAACAATTATTACATAAAAGGGATAAATACTCTCACAACTCAAAAAAAAAAATTATATAAATAAGTATGTAAAACTAATAAAATGCATTTTAATTAATTTTAATATTTTTAGTACTAAAAATATATATTAATTTTTTTAATTCAATTTATTTTTAATAAATGAAGATTAAAAGTTGTTTTATGTTTTTTAATCTTTTTGTTATACATATTAATAAGTCAATTATTTGGAAGAAGCGAGTTGTGTCAATGTAACTTTATCTTGTATAGTCATCATCATTCTTCTTTGCATTGATTATATTGTTCTTATGGTGAGGATTTACTATGATATGGACAACCAACGAAAAATTCTAAAGGACTTTTTCTAGATATTACAAATATGGCTGTTAACAGTAACAAAACGAAGGTTATGATAATCAAACCCAAAAAGATCACTTATGTTAATTTCATGTGTGACAACAGTAGGTTAGAGGAACTGACTTCATAGAAATATCTCAGAATCGATCTTCATCACAACCTTAATTGGACTATAACATTAAGAAAATGATAAATGAAGGATCGAAAGATTATTATAGACTTAAAAACAATCATAAATCAATAGACTTTGGGCTTTGGGATAAGAAGAAACTCATCTTTGCAACTCTCATCCCTCATGTTATCTTATATGGTTGTGAAGTTTAGGGTTGCAACATCTCTAGAAAATCATAGGGAGGATGGTGTAAACCCAAAAACATTTTATAATTACTTAAAATCTCAAAATCTAAGGAAATACACCCTATCATATTCTCCTCGTAGAAAGGAGTATCTCCCCCATTGAGAGCACGAATATTCTAATTAGGTACCTACTATACAAGAACAAGATAAACATAAGAGACAAGAGGCTTCCTAAGATTTCTTTAAACTCTAGCTAAAAGCACTTGCAACTCAAGCAAGGTTGGCAGAAACATGCCAAGTCTTGACTAAATCATTGAGTAATAGAAAAAGAGGTCTCTCTGTAAAATAGTGATAATATTAAAAATGTTATTACATCTAAATTTAAAGAGAAGTTGTAACTGTGATAAATATCTGGAGGAGAAGAGAAAATTAAGATATTATAAGGAGGTGATCAACCCTCATATAGAAGATCAAAATTATCTCTCTATTTTAACTAGGGTAAAGAAAAAAATCAATGTTGCTTAAATAAAAACAAAATCTCATGAACTCCATAATGAAACAGAGTATTAGACAATTCCTAAAACATCGCAGGGTAAAAGAATTTGTCATCTTTGTGACACTAAGAGGGTTGAAAATGAAAATTACTTTCTCTGTAAATGTCATACATATACCCACATTAGATGACAATTTAAAAAAAAATGTTGTAATACTGACATTCCTAGCCTTTTAACTTATTTCAATTATGGTGAACTAGGAATACTTTTCTTAAAACTCTTAGCAGACAAAACAATAAAATTCTAAAGTAAACCAAGTGATTCCTTACCTTTTTAAAGTCTGATAAACCAAACTTTATCTAAGTGAAAGTTAATAACCACCACCATCATCATCATACTAATTAATAATTATCAACCAACCCCTTTAACCAACAACATTCGTAAGCTTAACTTTGGATTCTTATGGAGGAAAGAAAAAAAATCAAAACCATTCCCATGGATTTCATGGGAAAAAATTACACTTCCAAAGGATCTAGGTGGTTCGGGGCTCAAACATCAACACAATTTTTCCAAAGACCTAGATTATAAAGGCATATCTTCCCCATGTCCATACAAAATTGGATCATATCTCTCCACATTCCTACTCATAAAGCATCCATCATGTGGAAGGATATAATGTGGAAGGACATAATAGCGACTTACTCCATCATTGGAGACTAGATCTTGTGGAATATTGGCAATGGAAGAACCTTTCGCATTGGTTATGATGCCTGGATAGGAAACGATATTGCTCACATATTTCCTTCTTTTATATCCTATTAAAGATGTTGCTCATTCCTCATCTATCCAAATGGAATGCCTATCAGTTGACCACGTCGGTTTCACAAAAGAGGCAACACTTATTTGGAACAAGTACACTATATCTTTGAAAGATCGCAAGATATATCTGGTTAACCAATAAGACACTATTCTATGGTCAAAAAACCCATCGAGTGGACAATATAAACCCAAGCTGGGCTATCAAATCATTGGTGTCGAAGAAGATCTTGTTGCACCAACATGGGGGAAGACTACCATTTAGAACATTAATTTCCCACTTAAGAACATCTTGTTCTTATGGCTTACTCTCGCTAGAAAAATTCCTGCATGGGACAATCTTTCAAAGTTAATTGGTATTGGTCCTAGACGGTGTTCTCTTTGTCATAATGAGGGTGATAATATTAATCATATTTTCATTATTTGCCCTTACAATGTTGAATTGTGGAGGTATGTCTTAGCAGTCTTTGGAAGAACTTTTGTCTGGGTTGGTCAAAACTTTGAAGAAGTCATTAAGGAATGGCTTGCTAATCCTTCTATTTTGGAGTATCGAGTCTTACCATTGCTTCTCATATGGGGAACTTGGTTAGCTCGTAATAAGAAAATATTTCAGGACATTATTATTCCACCACAAGTTTCTGCCACCAATAGTCATGCTATCCTACAATACTTCCCTCAAGATCGAAGGGCCAGACCTCGCAAGATCTAGAAGGATTACCAGATTGACCAATCTACTCCATGGTGTTATTTTGATGGGGATGCACAAGTTAAGCCATGCATTGGTGCCACCAGTGGACTTTTATATCTCTCTAATAGTCATTTCTTCAAATTCACGGCAAGTATTGAACCTGCATCCAACAACAAGGTTGAGTTTATGGAATTTATTATGGTTTTAAAGCTTGCATCTTATCATGGGTGTCATAATATGCAAGTATTTGGTGATTCACACAATGTGATTGATTGGTTATCTAATCATATTCCTTCGAAGAACATTTACTTGTTGCATATCTATGAAGAATCCTGCGGGATTATCAGTCAATTCCAAGGGGTGTCCTTCAAGCATATCTACCATGAAAAGAACAAGCTTGTCGATCAACTCTCCAAATAGAGTCTTCTTTTACAGGAAGGATCATATACCATTTGGGAAGTCAACAAAGATACCATTAAAGAGCTTGACTCAAGACCCCCTCTATTTTAAGAAGTTGCCCATAATATATGGGCATTTTCGGAGACACTTACCTTACGGAGATGTTTATAAGATGATAATTTATGCATTGTATTTTGTTTATATATGAATATTGTACATGATAGACAATGAAGGTGATTTGCACACTATATATTTGACACAAATATTTTGACTGGAGTAAATTCATGTAAGGTTGTCATAGCCAATGAATAATATGGCCTTTGAGTTAATATAATTCAGGCCAAGGAAAGAAAATATATTAATATCATAAAGATATTACCATTTAAAATCAATAGTTGTTACACAAACTAAACTAAATACATTTAAAAACTAAATATAAGTACAAAACAAACATTGTGGGAGAGAATTAATATAAATAAAATAAATATAATTACAAAACAAGTATTGTAAGAGAGAATTAATATAAGTAAAATAAAATGAGAAAATATTAATATTTAATGTAGTTGTTACGTCGATAGTCGTTTTTATCTGAGATTTGGGGTGGACTACGGCCTATTCTTTTTCATCTACGGACAAGGATGAGACCAGTGTACTATCGAGATTGATTATATGGCAGCCGTTCGAAATACGAAATAAAAACTTATAAAAAATATCGGGTAATGATGCATGGATAACTCATAGGTGATGAATAGATAACCAAAAATTCACGGAAGATAACTAGAAGAATGTGAGATTATATATATAATAGTTGATAAGTGGGTAATAGGAAGAATGTCGATGATAACACATAGCTAGGCATGGATAACTCAAAGTTGAACCCATTTAACAAGAAGAATATAAGCAATAATTTTTTTTCCAAAGTGTCTTCCATTACATCACTATCTCTCAACTATTTTATTCCTATCGGTGTGATCCAACCACAAACTATGTGGGTGTGCTAGTTATTTATCAACTATGATTAGGTAAATACAGTAGATATCTAGTGGATATTGTTTAATTAGTTTCCACTTTTAAGTAAAAGTAAAAATATTTACATATTATAATGAAAAGTTTTGAAAAATATTATAAACACTCAATCCGGATTTCCCACTCATAGAAGTTATAAATAAACAAGAGCCACGTGGTGGCAATGTCACTGACATCCCCACATGTCCTTGCAATCTAACTTGACAGTAAATTAACAATTTGTAGTGTTGAATATTTTCAATCAATGACTTCACTAGAAAGAAGATTTCCCAACTAATTTCTTCGTCAAAAAGCTTATTATATATCTCATTTCAAGAATCAAGAGCCTTCCAGCAAGTGTAATTCTTCATGCTAATACCAAAGCACCCAAAACTTGGTATAACACCTTGTATCATACCCAACATCTTCACTTTACACGGATGGACAAAAATGCTCTTCTCTAAGTGAAATACCCACCTTTAACAAGACTGAGCATGTCACATCTTTGAGCAAATTGAAACTTGGTGGGTGGAATATCACTATCCCCACTATGGGTTGATTATTTAATGCTTAGAAATGTTTCAAATGTGTTGTTTTATGCAATTGAACAGCTATGTAAATTGCAAGTAATGCATGCAAAGCCAACAACCATAAACAGTAGATGTTCAATTGCAAGATGACAACAAAGAAAATGAACTTCAACAAATATAATTTATTCTTTCAAAGCTAGAAGAAAGGAAGAATGTATATGTTGCTATCTTTTCTATTGGAACAAAACTATAAAGGACAATTCGCCAACTAGTCATTCCTACTCAAATGCAACCCCAAGATTGAACATGTTATCCAATGCCCAAGCTTGATTAAGATATTTCAATTTCTAATTTCTTTTACGAGTAATCACTAATATAGTTTAACACTTAGCTACTAATTTATCTAGTCCTTATGTCACTAATCTTATGATTTTTTTTATTTATTAATTATATTAAAAAAAATTGCATTTAAAAATTAATTTGAATTATAGTATTATCATTTTAATGGTAACATGTCATTATTGACTTACAACCCCTTAACATATGAGTAATTACTATGTGTGTGTGTGTGTGTGTGTGTGTGTGTGTGTGTGTGTGTGATGAAGGAGCAAAATGTTGATATGCGGCAACTCTNGCAAACATCGGAGTTTTTGAAGGCAGGGAATGTTTTTTTGTTGTTTTAATTTTTAACTCATCTTAGCACGAAATGCAAGCCTACCTGCACACGAGTGAAGGTCAGAAATTTTGGACAGAGAAAGCATGTATAGTGAAGAGCTTAATTACGGGGAGGACAATGAAGCACAATCGATTTTCTACATGGATAACAAAGTTGGGTCTGCACATACAAGGTTATCATCAGAGGCCATGGAATAGCGGGAGGAGGTACAGTCGTACCCTGCTCCAATAACAGAAATCATGTCAAACAATAACAACAATGATGTCAAAAAGAAGTAGGGAGCGCTACCAAAATTTCTAAGGTGGAGAAGGGGCATACGACCAAAGAATGGAGATTTTGAGTTGATAGTAGGGAAAGACATCAACCTAGATCAAATCCCCTTATATCTCAATTATGTCCTGGTTGGACGATTCTGCGGCAAGGTGGCATCCAGAGGCTCCTTGGAATAGTGGATTAGAGAGAATTGGTTTCCTATATTAGGATATGTACCAGTTGTTCACGTTTTTCCCAAAGGTTGGTGGACATGGAGGATGACAAAAATTTGATGGAGAGAAGTTGGCAGTGGGGACCCTCATGATTAATCCTAAGGCGTTGGACTATGGATTTTAATACGAAGAAAGCTCTGCATAATATTCAACAGATTTGGGTCATATTACCTGGGCTCCCTATGATTTTTTGGCAATCCAAGATTTTCAAGGCAATTGGGAATAAACTGGGAAAGTTTATTGCCACAGAGGAAAATTGGGAGGAGAAAGTTGATCGTATGTGTGCCAATATCCTAGTGGAAATGGACCCGAGAGATGGGTTGTTTGAAGAATTGAAGATAGTCATGCATGGAAGCGTCTAGTGGCAACACTTAGACTACTAGAAGATACCGTTTAGGTTCTTCAAATGCAGAAGAGTAGGACACATGTAGAAGGATTGCATGCTCAACAGCTCGAAACCATTCCACCAGAAGGTATAGGTCATAAAAGAAAGGTATACGCCTCCTGAAACGATACGCAATCAAATTATTCAAGAACAGGGTGGCAAAGGTAAAAGAGAAGCGGAGTTACTAGGGTCGACCGACACATAGGAGGGCAGTGGCTCAGAAAGGAAATTTATACAAACAGAAAATCAACCTGACCATACCACAAGAAATGAAAAAGCCTCAGGAGAATTTTCCTCGTTGAAGGAAAAAGATAACGTTGCAGACCCTCCTTCTTTTTTTTCCATTTCATCTCATAAGACAATTGGTGAAATGTAAACAAATCAACTCCAAAAGAAAACCAAATTGTGAAAAATACAAGAAACCCAAGTAAGAGGATGGAAGTTAAGAGAACTTATGATTTAAGAACCAGGAGTAACTCGGTAGAAGAAGAAATAACCTCCACAAGAGGACTAGCTCTAAAATCTGCTAATAAATCTCAGCCAGGAAGAAATTCATTGCTATCCAAAGCTAAAAAAACAAGCAGATCTAGATTTTAAAGATGGGAAACATGCAATTATTACTAGGGCTCTTAGAGTATCGGCCCTCGGAAGGGGGGCCCGATGATAATTATCTCTTTCAATTATTGAGGGCTAGGGGGACCTTGAAAAAAACCTCCCTAAAAAGGATGATAATCCTTAAAAAACCAACAATAGTGTTGATATAGGAAACAATGATGGAGGGAACAAAAGCGGAAGACATATTCCACAAATTGTGAAAGATTGAAAAATGGTTAGAATTGACTCTGATGGAAACTAAGGAGGTATTCTAACAGCATGGATCCTGGTGATGAGTCAAATTGCAATAGAAAAACATGATTCTGTACTGGAGACGAAGATCAGAGATGGTGAGAATGCGATGGAATTCATCATACTGAACATTTATGGATCTTTTTACAATTGAAAGTCTTTTTGGGAGAATTTTGGACACTCCATAGTGATGGGGCAAGCAAATGTGATTTTGGGAGGAGATTTAAATTTAACTCTCTAGATGGGAGAAGTGTGGGGCGAGAATTCCAGGAAGGATGCCCTTATTTCTTTCTTCACGGAATTTTTTGAAAAAAGGAAATTGGTGGATGTAGCTCCTTTAAAAATGGAACCAACTTGGAGAAACAAAAGAGGAGGAACCTAGGCTATTTCGAAACGATTGGACCGATTTTTGGCTAATGAAAATTTGATTGAAAGAAATTTAATAATAAGATCCTTAATAGAGACTTGGGGCATATTTGACCACATACCAGTCTCCTTTACAATGAGACTCCTAGAGAAAAAACCTCCGACCCCATTCAAATTCAACCCCCCGTGGCTAGAGGAAGAGGAATACAGGGCCCAGATATAGAACACCTTGAAAGATATTAGGAGTACTCCAGATCATTCTTCCATGCGATAGTTTGTTGAAAACCTAGCGAAGGCAAAACAAATCTCGAAGGAATGGGAGAAAAAACATAAATCTTTCTCATAGGAAGAATTGAAGGAGGTGGAAAATGTTAGAGTTTTAGCTCTGGAGGCACTCCGCATGTTTTTGTCTTGTATGCGGAAGTGACCATGCACTAGCTAGGCTACTTTACTTTGTAATGTTGTTTTATAAAGTATAAAGTGACTCTTATGTAAATGGGACTTTTTATAAAGTATTCCCTTGTTTTAATTTTATAAAGTGACTTTATGATAAAGTGCACTTAGTTCATAAAGTAAATGTGACTTTATTAAAAATTAAATGTAACCACTTTTAGGGGGGGAATTTCTCAACCCTTGATCTTGAAAAGGTAAGATTTAATCTTGGCCTTTGGATTTAGGGATTGAGAAGGTGAAAAGTCACTCTCAAGTTATAAGAGAGAGCCTAGGGTAGTGTGCAACACAAGTTGAAGGAAAGCATTTCCAAGAGTGATCATTTGGCTGAGTTATTTGCAGAGAGAGAGGGAGCTGCAATATTTTCTCAAGTGGGCACGAATCCCAAGGAGCTGAGCAGTTTTCAAGGCATTTACTTTTAGCGGAGTTGTACTATTACGTACAATCCGTACGGTATAGCAGTGGCACATTTTTCAAAGAAAATTTTCTGGGCACGATTTTCGAGGAGAAGCAAAAAAAAATTTCAAGCTTAGAAATCCGTACAGTCTATATTGTTTCATACAGTCCGTACATTTTGCTAGTGGCACGGAAATCGAGAAATCTGCTACAGTCATTAATGCTGAAATAAATGTTGCTGTAAATTATTTCTCTGCCTGATAAATGCTGCAATAAAATTCTCTTGGACTGGTTTTCCTCGAGGTGGGGTTTTTCCATGGTCACATTGACCAAAAATCTATTGTTTTATGAGATTATCAGTCTGTTGTTTTTTATGTGTATTTCCGCCGCTACAGACTTAGTTTTTTTAGTGTTCCAGCTTCAAGGTTGTTGGGTTTTATGCATGTAAAGTATTTTTTTACTTAATGACAGTAAAGTCTGAAATCTGGGTTTAACTAAGTGTTTAACAAAAGTCTGATTTTTTTTGTCAATATTTCTACATGGTATCAGAGTTGAGGCTCTGATTTTACAGTTGATTGTGGGGACAACAATAGTGTTGAGTTGTTGGGAAAGGGTTATTGCTGTGTTTTTTTAAAACTTGTGTGTTGGAAAAAACCTTATTTGGATGTGACTTGCAGGTGGTGGGGAAGAGTGAAGATATTGTTCTTTTGTTGGTCTATTTTTTTTCTTTGATAGCAAAGATGGCTGCATGCATTAGATATGAGGATCAGTTGGATGGTATGTCCAACTACTTGCAGTGGAAAGTCAGGATGACTGTTGTTCTCAAAGAAAACCGACTATGGACCATAGTTAGCACCATGGTAACTCCTCATGCATCTGATCCTATTGCTTTGGATATTCATGAGGTAAAAGAGGCCAAATCCCAAAGATTGATTTTGGATGGTATTAGGGACCACCTTATTCCACACGTAGCTGAAAAGAGAACTGCTTATGAAATGTGGAATACATTGAAAGGCTTGTATGAGGCTAAAAATGAGAACCAGATAATGGCTCTCAAGGAAAAATTGCAGGGAACTAAGATGGCCAAGGGTGAGGGTGTAGTATATTTTCTTACCCAGGTGGCCCAAGTGAAAGATGAGCTTGTTGTAGTTGGAGAAGTCATCTCCGATTCTGAGTTAGTACGGATAGCCTTGAAAGGATTCACAAAGGAATGTGAAGTCTTTGTGAAGTGTGTGGTTGCTCGAGAAAACCTTCCAGATTGGAGTAGATTATGGGATGATTTCACTCAAGAGGAGATTCGGGAAGGATCTCAAGGCAGTGGACAGAAGGAGGGTGCTAGTGAAGAGAATGTTGCTCTTTCTGATAAGAGCAAGAAGAAGTCCAAGGACTTAAGAAAAGTTCGATGTTTTGCTTACAACCAGTATGGACACTATGCTTCTCAGTGTCCTGAGAAGAAGAAGAAGAAGAAGAAGAAGAAAGAAGATACAGTTATTGCAGCTATAGCAGAGGAAGCGAACTTTGCAAGAAGATTCGAGAAGGAATTCTCGTTGTTCTCCCTTATTTCTAGTGCCGGCAGTAATGGAGTAGTTCAAAATGGTACTTGGTATATTGACAGTGGAGCCTCACGTCATATGACTGGAATATGGCATATATTCCGTATCATTGCTGAGACTGGTCTTGATCGATTAATTCAGTCAGAAGGGGGACATGCACGTGCTGTGGGAGGAGTTGGAAAAGTCAGATTCCAACTTAGTCATGGAGGATACCTTGATCAGGATGGGGTCCTCTTTGTTCCAGGGATGAGGGTAAACTTGCTCTCAATCTCAGCGCTGGAAGATGTAGGATATTCGACATTGTTCCGGAGGGGACATGTGTACATTTTTCCAAATAGAGATGATCTAGGACATGTTAATATATTCTCGGAGAGAGCGGGACTGATTGATCCACAATTGATTGGTGATCGGTTCGGTGAGTTGTACAAGTTCAGTGCATAGCCCACGACTGATGATTCAAACGAGGAGCAGGAGGCTCTTGAGACTGCAGTGGCGCTAAGGGTACAGTCTCGAGTTTTGATGGAAGAAAGGGAGTCTCTTTTGAGTACTAGCAGGAGGCTCAACCAGCATGAGTGAACCAATGCTCAAGAGTGGGGATTTGATTCTCCTAGGAGCTCAGGGTTCAGGGTGGCTACCAGAAGGTTGTCTTCATATTCGAGTTCAGTTCAGGTTGTAGCATTGGTTCCAGGTTCGTAGGGAGCTCTTACAGCAAATAGTGTGATGGATTTGAGGATGGGACCTGTTGATGATGGCAGTGAGTACCACCCTCGCTAAGAGGGAGTGTTAGAGTTTTAGCTCTGGAGGCACTCCACATGTTTTTGTCTTGTATGCGGAAGTGACCATGCACTAGCTAGGCTACTTTACTTTGTAATGTTGTTTTATAAAGTATAAAGTGACTCTTATGTAAATGAGACTTTTTATACAGTATTCCCTTGTTTTAATTTTATAAAGTGACTTTATGATAAAGTGCACTTAGTTCATAAAGTAAATGTGACTTTATTAAAAATTAAATGTAACCACTTTTGTGGGGGGAAGTTTCTCAACCCTTGATCTTGAAAAGGTAGGATTTAATCTTGGCCTTTGGATTTAGGGATTGGGAAGGTAAAAAGTCACTCTCAAGTTATAAGAGAGAGCTTAGGGTAGTGTGCAAGACAAGTTGAAGGAAAACATTTCCAAGAGCAAGCATTTGGCTGAGTTATTTGCAAAGAGAGAGGGAGCTGCAATATTTTCTCAAGTGGGCACAAATCCCAAGGAGAATTTTTTTTCTCAAGAGGGCATGAATCCCAAGGAGCTGAGCAGTTTTCAAGGCATTTACTTTCAGCTAAGTTGTACTATTCTGTACAGTCCGTACGGTACAGTAGTGGCACATTTTTTGAGGAAAAAATTTTGGGCATGATTTTCGAGGAGAAGCAAAAAAAATCAAGCTCAAAAATCTGTTCAGTCCATGCTATTCCGTACAGTCCGTACATTTTGCTGGTGGCACGAAAATCGAGGTGGGCACAAAATTCGAGGTGGGCACGAAAATCAAGAAATCTGGTACAGTCATTAATGTTGAAATAAATGTTGCTGTAAATTATTTCTTTGCCTAATAAATACTGCAATAAAATTCTGTTGGACTGGTTTTCCCCGGGGTGGGGTTTTTCAGGGTCACATTGACAAAAAATCTATTGTTTTATGAGATTATCAGTCCACTGTCTTTTATGTGTATTTTCGCTGCTACAGACTTAGCTTTTTCAATGTTTCAACTTCAAGGTCGTTGGGTTTTATGCACGTGAAGTATTTTTTACTTAATGACAGTAAAGTTTGAAATATGGGTTTAACTAAGTGTTTGACAAAAGTCTGATTTTTTTTGTCAATATTTCTACAGAAAAAAGGATAACGGATATTTATGGGGAAAATGATAAAGGACCTTCAGCGCATAAGAAATAGCATTGTTAAGACAACTGGAATGTAAAAAAGACTCTTTGCTTTTGAAGGAAGAAAATTTGAGCCGCTTAAAAAGAAGGGCCTTGTGGCTTAAGGAAGGGGATAGAAACACCAAGTTTTTCCATAGGTTTGCTTCTCACAGAAAGAGTATCAACACTATTTTTGAAATAAGCAATGTTCAGGGAGATATGGTCAGATCTTTCCAGGAGAAAGCATAAGCAGGGGTGAATTTTTTTTCAAAACCTGTTCAAAGAATCAGAAGGATGGCCAATATTTTAAATATTGGAAGTACTAAGGCTCTTCCCGAGGATGATAACAGAGGAAATGAACTTTGAGCTTAATAAGGAAATCACAGAGGAAGAGGTAAATCATATCCTGCATACCTTTCAAAAAGGAAAGAGCCCCGGGACAAATGGATTCACCCTGGAATTCTACCTAGGTTTTTATGATTTACTCAAAAACGATATTCTTGAAGTTCTGAAGGAATCTCAAAGATCAGGTAAGGTGCTGGGAATGCTCAACTCCACCTTTTTGACATTAATTCGAAAGAAGCAGAAAGCATATACTTTTGATGATTTCAGGCCGATATCATGTTGCGATATGGTATATAAGATAATAACCAAGGTGATAGCCCTTCAGATGAAACCAATTTTGAGTGAGGTCATCTTAGTAGAACAATTTGGTTTTCTTTTCAATAGACAAATACATGATGTTGTGTCTTTGGCACGGGAGACAATCCATACAATTAAAAATGAAAAACAAAAGGCCTTTACTATAAAATTGGACTTATCCAAGGCCCATGATCGAGTAAGATGGATTTTTGTAAGACCGTTACCAATCTAAATAGGAGTATCCTTGGAGGTAGTAGAATGGATAATGGGGTGTCTACAATCTACTTCCTTTGTTGTTTTAATAAATGGATCTCCCTCCAACTTTTTTTAGCCATCCAAAGGTTTAAGGTAGGGATGTCCCCTCTCTCCTTTTATATTCCTTTTGATCGTAGAATCCCTAAGCCGAATAATCCACAATGCAAAAGAATCCAGGATGATCAAAGGTATTAAGGTCTCCAATACTTAGGAAGTCACACACACCCTTTTTGTTGACGATGTTCTTGTTTTCAGAGAAGGGACCATCAGTAATCTTGGGGAATTTTCCAATCTACTAGACAAATATAAGAAATCCACTGGAATGGTAATAAACATTGATAAATCAAATTTGGTACACAATGAGTTCTCAGAAGATATGTTGCAAAGGGGAAA
Organism: Pseudotsuga menziesii; assembly: GCA_001517045.1. Classification (NCBI taxonomy): domain Eukaryota; kingdom Viridiplantae; phylum Streptophyta; class Pinopsida; order Pinales; family Pinaceae; genus Pseudotsuga; species Pseudotsuga menziesii. Next base: position 197,148 of record LPNX010381546.1, read on the forward strand.
AGAGATAGTGCCTTACAAGACCATTCCAAGTGAAACAGGGTTTAAATACCTAGGATTTTTTATAAAACCCCATAGCTACTCTTTACAAGATTGGGTTTGGTTATATAAAAAAATTGTAAGTAGAATCTCTTCATGGGAAAATCGTTTTCTTTCAAGAGGAGGCAGACTAGTGCTATTAAAGGTTGTATTGTAGAGCATACCGGTCTATTGGGCATCAATAGCTTATATCCCAAAAGGAATTCTAACAAAGATAATAAAGAAATGTTTTTTCTTTCTTATGGACAACAAGAAAACAGATGGAAGGAATACCTCTGGTAAAAGGGAATGTCAGCACACTCCCTAAAGATCAAAGTGGATGGGGAATTAAGAATCCAGATTTGTTTTGCAAATTCATAGCAACAAAAACACTATGGAGATTAATCCAGAACCCGGACACGCTGTGGGGAAGGGTCATGACTTCAAAATATTGTTCAAGATCAAGTTTAGTAGATTGGATAAGGAACCCTATTAAATCGTACAAGAATGGATTGATAAGCTAGAAATCCCTGGTTTTGGCCTTCCCTTTAATTGGGAATTGGATCGCATGGAAATTAGGGAATGGATAAAGAGTTAGGATAGGGGAGGATCCCTGGGAATCCGCTGGGGAAAATTACAAACTTTCAGCACAAGTCATACAACTACTGATATCACAGGGAATCTGTTTCTTGGTGGATGCACCCGTTACCAATTCTCAAGCTAGAGGAAGGAGGAGTTGGAAACATCATAGGATCTTGTCTTAGAAGAAGCACAAGCCGTGGAATGGAACCGATATGTCAACACATTGGTTACCAATTTCATCCATTTGAACACAAAACATGATAAACTCATTTGGTAAAAAAATGCAAAAACAGAGAAATATACAACAAAACGAGGCTATGAGGTGGAAATTGGAGAACAATTTCAAGGTGATAAAAGATGGTGGTGGAAGAGATTATGGAAGATCCACAGTCCTCTAAAAACAAAAATAACCTTGCGGCTGGCTTTGAATAACAAATTGGTCACCTGGGAAGTGCTGAAAAAACGTGGTTTTGAAGGCCCAGGGAAATGCTAGTTATGTAAGAGTAGTGATGAACAGTCAACTTACTTGTTCGCATTGTGTCCATATACAGGAAGCGTATGGACATCCGTGACACGAAAGTTAGCAGCAAATAACTTGCATGAAGGTCTAAACGCCACACTGGAACAACGCACGCAGGCTTGGTGGCAAGATGAGGTGGTATGTAGCTACAAATCCTTTCCACTTCTCTTTGTCTACAACATATGGGAGGACTGCAATAAAGCAATTTTCCAGAATAAGTGGGTACCTCTTGATGTAATCACTGTTGTGTTAATGGAAAAGGTTAAGGAACAAAAGCTCAACCCAGCACAAAACAAGAAGAGAATCCTCATAGCACCAGCCATAAACAAAGATTTACCATGGGATTTTTTTGATGGAGAGAGCCAAGGAGAACCTCCCCTAGGAGGAGCCATAACAGTCTTAAATATATCAACAGAGGCAAAATTATGCATCAAATTTACTCTTGGTCAAACAACCAATAATAAAGCTGAGCTAGCAGCTCTATGGACAGTTTTGAAAATGGCAAAAGACATATAAGTTATGAGGATGCAAATTTTTGGCGATTCAAAAATGGTAATAGATTGGGCTAATGGTAAACTCTGCATCAGAGCTCAACATCTACAACATATCCTACAGAAATTCAAAACTTGAAGGATCACTTTGAAAGGATAGTCTTCACACACATCTACAGAGAATTGAACACAAAAGCGGTCACTCTGTCCAAACAAGCTCTTTTAATTCAACCAGGGGTGATAGAAATTGGAGGAAACTCAAATGGGCAGTCTGCCCTATCCTATGAGACAATCTAATTTTCGGTAGTCATTTGATGTAAAAACAGGAAATTTAAGAAAGCTCAAATGGTTTTTTGGGGAGGTTAAAGGCTTTTGCCTATGCACAAAGAAACCAAGTTTTTCTTATGTATGAAAGAAGCCAATGAGGCTAAAATTTATGTAAGCTCTTATGAGCAGTTCATGTTTTATTTGATGAATAAAATAGATTTTTTTTCTCCAGAACAAAATAAATA